>JAGFZM010001789.1:76801-169203 GCA_017657215.1 Limnothrissa miodon | reverse complement strand
CACACACACACACACACACACACACACACACACACACACATTCACACAGTGCTGAGTCTGGTCCATCCTCTGGCCCCAGTCTCCTACAGTCCCTCTAATTAGCTCCCCTCTCCCCTTTAGTCGTTAAGGCCACAGGCACAGGTTCACCCCTTTCCATTATATCCGGACACTCAGACAGCAAAAAGCACCCTTCCCCGTTACAAAGGTTGTGTGATATTGTGTGTGTGTGTGTGTGTGTGTGTGTTTGTGGGGGGGGGGGTCGGAGGTCAAAGTGGAAACAGACTCGTTGGTATGACGGTCTCATCCCTTTTGTTTGACCTTGGAGGAGTATAAAAAAACGAATGTATGTGTGTCCATTTTTGAGTGTGTGTCTTTTTGTGCTTCTCTGTGTGTGTGTGTGCCTGTGTCTGTATTTTGGAGTGCAAAAATGTGTTTGTGACAGCTTAATTGCCCACTCAGAGCTATTGTTTAAACTTTTCCCATCATTCAGTAGCTCATCATTTAGGGGCAGGTCATGCTCACAAGCTAATGGCACAGCACTTGTGTCTGTGCAGGGCTGTAAAAGTGCACCCTGGGGCTACACACACACACACACACACACACGGTCAGCACTGCTCATCTGGGGCCATGACTGCCCTGGGATGAAACAGGGAAGCAGGGATGAAGCTTAATGGGTGCCAGTAGAGTCTATAAAAAAAACAAGCTTGTTTTCCTTTAGGAGTCTAAGGTTCAATACCCGCGGTGGCCACAAGCCTGGGGAGATCTATTTGTTTTCACTGAAAGGTAACTGTGTTTTCTCAGTTTAACTTGATTACAGTAGGCTGTAGGCTAAGAGGCAGCCAAGGACAAAATTTGTCTGAGCACAGAGGCAATTAAAAGTATGATGATAACTCACCATTCATCTACCTTAACTGTCACTGTACTGCTTGAATGGTCAGTGCTTTCACTGGGCAAAGCAGGGCTTCCCACACACAACTACTTCAGACCCCCTACCGCACACACCCCACCGTGTGCCTCCCCTAGAGACGGCCCTTGTGTAAGACCTACAGGCTCAGCTTTGCCTTGTGTGCGCTGCTCAGCCTGTTTTCACTCTGCATTGTTTGAATTCCTCACAGTCATGCAAAAAGTAATGCAACCCACGGCAAAGCTTCAGGTCCAGCGTCTGAAGAACACCAGGCCCGAGCGCCAAATCTCTCCAATGCCATGACACGCCAGTTTAAAAAGCCAGTGGATATGGGCTATTCAGGTGTTCAAAACACAGAGATAGGATGTCAGTTTGGGTTTGGCACAGTGGCGCTCTAGGACCACTCCTTGTTTCATAAGCAAGCTCTTGACAGAGGACGAGTAGAAAAGATTCTCAGTAAAGATTCTGTTTTTTCTTGGGCAGTACCGTCTCAATCATTTGATAAACAAAGCATAAATTAGCACTATTTGTATGGAATTGATGTGTTGAAGATTCAATTGATCGTGTTTCTTTCTTCTTTGCTTTTTCTGTCACAGTAGCTTTCTACTTTTGGTAGATGACTGTGTATGCCTCCCTAAACAAGCTGCTAATAAAACAAAGGCTCCTCAATTATATAACGGGGCAAGGAGCCAGGTCACTTAGTGAAGACAGTGTCTTGTGTATGAACAGCACTTTTGTAGGTAAAGTGACTTTAGGTTTGCATGTGCTTGTCCACTATTTTAAACAAAGTACAGATGAGCAGTCCTAGAGTGACAGGCTGACGTGCTGGGAGGCTGACATCTGCTTAAGGTTTACTGTGTTCTAGTACAGCACAAACATTGAGCATTGTGGCAGAGAAACCATTGTTTCTGCAATGAGTCCCTTTGGACAGTAGCACTAGCTATGAACTTAAATGATGCCTTGAGAGAAAATCACATAACAACTGTAGTGCCTGTTGGCCCCGGGGCGACTCACCTTCACACTTCTGGTTAGTCTCACTCTGGCGGTGCCCCGCTGGACATTTACACTCATAGGAGCCAACTGTGTTAATGCAATTGCCTCCAGCACACAGACCAGGGATGGCCTGGCACTCATCCACATCTAATGGAGAGAGAAAGAGATCGAGAGAAAGAATGAGATAGAGAAAGAAAGTGTAAAAAGAGGGGAAGAGAATGGGAGGGAATGTAAAACAGTTTACACATATACATTGGGTTAGCATATACAGAAAACATTGAGCATATACAGTACAATACAGGTTTTAGCCAATAGCCCTGCTAAGATTTAGTGAGCCTCAAGCCAAAGGGGAAATAATGGGACTGTTTGAAGTGCATGTAAAATAAAACTACAGTGTGCACTTTGTTTTAAAAATGATGGCACCATAAGCATATTTGTCAAAGCAAAATCATTCATCAATCATTCATGCCTGCTGCTCATTGCTTCAGTGATAAACACAGTTGGTGCTCTGTTGAGCGCTGGGCTCAAGCACCTATCTCCATAGAATGACAGTGTCTCTCCTTTTGTTTTATGAGAAAGAGGGACATTTATCATTTATTATACATTTATTACTTTTTTGTAAGTAAGAAAGATGGCAAAGAAAAAACCCTACCAAGCACTCTGTCCACACAGACTGCCTTTGCTAATGAATGAACGAAGGACTGCAAAAACATGGAATTCCGTGGAAAAATGGAATAAAATAAATAATAGTGAAACACCCCCCCTTCTGGCAGTTGCAGTGCATTTAGTGCACTTGATTGACAATCCTCCACATTCTCTTTCCACTGCAGTCTAAGTGCTAGATGTGAGCTCAAGCTGTGTTACGTGCCGGGGTGTCCTGCAAAACACGCATTTGGGCAGGAGGAATCTATTACTCTGGTGGCCACTAGTACCTGACTGCCCCCTTTGTTTCGCCCTGTCGGGTCTGAGGGGGGGACAGTTGGCATGCGTCAGAGCTTGCTCAACTACACCAATCTCCACACCCCACCGTCTGGTTCTAATCAGTCTAACAGTTCGCTCTTAGTCTGTTTTTTAGAAGAAAGAAAGAAAGAGAGAAAGAAAATACAACATGGCAATAACAGGCGGCACTTTTAAAGAATTTGCAGAGGTCTCCAAGCCAAGAACATTTCAAAATGCCCAGCAACACAATTTTCAGCCCCCTTGGACGCTTTGTTCTGCCTCCAGCCCTGCTTCCCTGGTAGGCATTCATTCTCTCCCCTTAGGAGGCGTGAGAGTGCCAGTGCATACTACTGTCTGTTGACTGACTGAGAAGAAACATATGAGCCCATCCACCTCCCACCAACGCCACTTTTTGATGTGCTGTCTGCTTTCAGACGGGAAAACCGATGGAATGAAAGTTCACCGTTTCGACTGCCTCTTCTGATCGTTGGCATCAGTGAGGAACCTAAAACCGTGTGCGGTTGGTGTGAAACTGTGTGCATGTGTGTGTCTGTTGGGTGGGTTGTCAGCACAGACAATGAAACGCTCGCAGGGCAGAGGGTGGAATCCAAGCCTCTAACTGCATAACTGCAGTGATGTAGTCAGCATTGTAAATATTTCCCTCAATTGTCTCCTCTGTTCGAGTCTCTCAAATAACCCCAAATAATGACTTAAGCTTTAATGTCCAGCTGATGGCCAGCTGATTAAAAGGACACCAGCACCAAACCAGCAAGTGGCTAAATAGCAACATCCCACCTAATACTAATCCCTATGCCCTAAAAGTCTTAACTGATGAGCCAATCAGAAGTCAGTTCATGCCATTTCCTTCTGAGGGTTCCTGGCCTAGGGCTTAGGGATACTGGGATGCAGCCGGTATCTCCTATCACATTCACTTGGAATAACATTCCCTGTCCTGAGGACTGCTTGGGTCAACACTGACCATCATTATCTCCTAGTCAAACCCTCTAAATGTGGGAAAGCGGTATTATTTCCACATAACCAAGTGGTGATGAACACCATTTGAACCAAGTGAGGCCATGACCTTCCTCACATGAGTGCCATGTATTGATACTGTCTTTACTGCTTAGTCTGGCCGGCCTGTGCAAATGTGTGAGCCAGACAATGAGGGGGGAAAAAGCTCATATTTGCACAGACACAGGGCCTGTGCCTGGAATGTTGATGCAGGCGAGGTGAAGCCCAGTTCATCTGACCCCCGGGGGACTTTGAAGTGGTCTCTGTCAGCAGCGGCAAGGGTGGACACTTTTTTTTTCATTGGGGGTTGGGAGTCGTCTGTGGATCTATATCAGCGGGGTATGTGGAGTGTGTGTGTGTGTGTGTGTGTGTGTGGGGGGGGGTCATTCTTACTCACCCTGACATGCTCCGCTGCGGATATTGGGGATGAAGCCTCTGCGACAGGGGTGTGGCTGGGCTGGGCACATCTCACACGGGTGACCCCAGGCGCGACCAATGGTGGCACAGCAGAGGGTCTTTGTGCACACAATGCCACTCAGCTGACCTTGGCACATCTGGTTGTTGACCTGTGTGAAGCAGGGACCAGTCCGGTAGTCTGACAGACAGACGGGGAAGAAAAGAGGGAGAAAGAGAGGAACATGAGGTATGAGAAGAAGAAGAAACACACACAAACACACATACACACACAGATACATTGACTGCTAAGATTTACTGCCATGTATAACATAATTGGACAAGCCTTTTGTCATTTGCATGCCTCAAATAGTCATAGCGTGGGAAAGACAGAGAGAGAAAGTTCCTATTCCCTAAACGTTTTGTGATCACATTCTTACGCTGTTTGCTGCTATGTGTTCCAAGTCTGAACTATGGTCTGAAAATGCTTAGCCAGTGAGTATACTTCTAGTCTGTCTAATAGGATAACTACATAATGGGAAACTGTTTGCAAGTCTCTTATCGATAATGACTTTTCCCATGAAGAGCCATTTGTTTCTGTCTGTGTATCTTCACTGAGTGATACTCACTTAGCCCTTCGTAAAACTGACCGTACGTGAGGCATCATCACTATTTTGACGGAACAAGGTTACAAGCAGAAACAAAAATAATGCATCATAGTGTCTCAGGCAGGTTCCACCTCAGTGACCACCTTGATGTTCTATTTGTCCTTAAATATGACTTAATCTCATTAAGTGCACTTCACAAATCCAACACAATGGCCTCATGCTGCGTCCAGTCAAGCAACACAAGGGCCAGCCAATCGCACATAATACAGCTCAGACCCAGCTGTGCAACTGAAGTCTAATTACCTGCAATAGAGCAACCAAGTACTCTATTGCCTTAGTAAAATAGATCACTAGACTTGATCAATTTGCATGGCTTGCTGACTCCAGCAATAATATATCACCATGGGAAACTATTCACTCACACGGGCCTATGAACAGCCATGTCTTTCATGTAGTTGTGTCGTTGAGTTTCGATATGACTTTGTGTAAATGAACAGTGAATGACACTCATCCAGGAAGAACTAAGGAGACCATGAGAGGGAAAGTAGGTCAGGCGAGTACAGGCTCCAGGATACCCTGTCCTCTGCTCCTACTTCCACCCCTGACCCTGACAATTCTTCGTGGACAATTTGCATCATGGAATGTGAGTACCCTCCAAGGCTCAGCAACCCGCTGCATTCATCCTATACACATCTGGAATTGATTAATCATGTCTGCCAAGGAACCAAGGAGGAGGAGGAAGGACCTCAAGCCCAGATGTGTCCATCAAAGTCCCAACTTTTTTTAATTTCTTCTGCTGTTCGCCTTCACACTTCACAAAAAGCTCCACACACATTGTCTTCAGGCAATGACAACCTTGTAGACAAGTCTGGCAGGCAGGTCATTATTTCCTATCCATTGTATCTCAATAGGGTGTCATTGAGCAATGGCTGATCAACAGAAACCCAACCATAATCGGGGCAGAACATCCAAAGCTGTGGAATCACCTTTTTTTTCTCTCGCTCTCCCAGACTCTCTTCATTTTTCACCTTAATTGCTGATAAGAATTCGGCTCAAAAGAGGCAGAAGGAATTTGTTCATACCACAAAAAAAAACTGTCCAACTGCCAGAGACTATTTCTTGGGAGTAGCTCCAGCCCCTTCTCCGACAACACCCTGCTTTGATGTTTTAATTTAGAGGAGCCCTTGCAATCCGAGTGTAGGAGCGCAGTCTCAGCCAAATCATTACAGGAGCCTGCAGAGCTTGCACACTTGTGTCTATCCCAGCAAGCCAATTCAGCAAGGTCTGTCTGTGTGCACAGTCAATGACGGGAAAAACATAAGAGAGGGGCCAAACAAAAGACTGAAGCCATAACCCGGCACATTTAATGGACTGAATAACACATCAAATGTATAAGCTAGGGGCTTCCTGGCTGGTAAGGGGACTGCCAAACGCTTAATAATGACACTCACAAATAATGAAGTCAGGAATAGGAAGCATGAGGGCTTGTTAGGGTGTAATCGTTAGATATATGTTCTCTCTTACATTATTCCTCATTTTACTGTAGATGACAACTCAAAAAACGTCCCGTGAGGAAATAAAAAATGGAATGTCAGAATGAACTGGCACCCATCAACACACTCTGTGTTCTATGCTCCTATCCTTAGAACAGTAGGTTAAGTGAGTTGGCAAGCCTTTGTCCGCGTTGATACCACAGTCAAAATGTGATGTTACTATTGTGAGGATTGTTCTCCAAGAAAAGAGGCGATGAAAAAATCAGCGCAATGATTGTATGAACCAAATCTTGTCTGCAATGTTCTTTCTTGAAGAAAATGGACCAAAACCCAGATGAATTGTCAGCAGGGACAAAGTCTAACCCATTTATTCTATGGTCAATCACAAGAAAAACCACTTTAGTTGGAGTCAAACGTTAAGTGATACATCACCTCACAGTGAGCATTAAGAATCACCAATGAAAAATATAATCTCACTGTCTAATCTGTTCACCTGCTCTCTTGACTGCAAGTACAAATGATAGACACACCTGCTGTCCTGTCAAGTTTTGGGATGTTTCCTGAATAAAAAAAGCTGCACGCCTTAAAGGTATAGCAAAGATCTCTTCATCAACCGTCTCTGGGTATAGTTTGTTTTTTAACACTTCTAAAATGCAATAAAGTGGTTGACACCAACATTTTGACGATTGCTCCTGTCTCGGCTATTTGGGAAATGTAGAATTGCCTCTGCCTGCTTCACAATGGCTAGCAATTTTTTAAGTGCTAATCACAGAGTGGTTTGTGAAACCAAGAATGAATCGTAGTGAAATACAGTGTCTGTGGTGTTTGATTTGCCATTTGGTAAGTCTCACAGGTTTCTATTAGAAGACTTTGCTCCTCTATATCACGGCACCAGTGGAAATGAAAAGGGGAGCTGTTTGCATGGGATTGGGTTCTTTTTGCTTGCCACAGCAGTAGTCCTACCTGAACAGCTAACATGCTATCTTACTCCCAAGTATAAATATTTTTTAACAAGTTTTCAAGACTGAAAATGGAATATGAACCGTGGATAGAGGAGGACATGCTCGATTTTGAGTTTGACAGGCGAGATAGGACTTTGGAGGCGCCTGGCCTTGAAGCTACAACTGAAGCAGAAGTATATGTGTGATGTGGGAAGCGCAGGGAGATGCCGACAGAAGAAAAAAGTAGGTGCTGCATAGAATGCGACCTTCTTGGCCGGCATGGACTCGGTTGACGAAGCGGATGTAACTGCATCACTGAAAATGAGGTGCGCCTGCTAATCAACTTTCTTCTGGGTCCCTAAAATCAAGTGGAAGAAAAAGCCCACACCCGAAGGACCAAACGGCCAATTGTCAGAAAGGTAAGTCACGCTGATGCTTCATGATAAATGTCATATTGAGATGACATTTTATTAAATTGATAGACAATATAAAGCAGAACTACATCCTCTATCCTACAGTATAACGTTAGCTAGACCTACAAACTGTATATAGTGATACATGTTGACATCAGCCATTTGCGAAAAAGTTCAGCTACCTTGTCATTAGTTAGGCCTACTGATAGTCTTTGCTCTATTTGAAGCGGAAGTTTATGTGTGGTTGTGATTTATCTGAAAAAATTGTTCCGGGATGTACAAAGTGCCAAATAAAACATGACAGACGCTTAATTTCGCTCCAATACATGTTTTGGAACATCAGTGAGCATCCCTAACCACTCAGTGAGTAGCACTTTTTTTTTTTTTTTAAACTAGTGTTTTAAGAATAAAACACAAATGCCCATTGTTAGCCATTTTGAAGCAGGCAGGGGCGGTTCTACATTTCCCAAATAGCCGAGACAGGAGCAAATCGTAAAATATCTGTGTCAATCACTTTATTGCATTTTCGACAACCTGTGAAAGGGGTTCAAAGTGTTAAAAATTGAACTATAACTTTAAGTGGCTTAAGGTAATTTTCAGATTGAACAGTTAATCAAACTGTTCCTAGTCCTAGCCTATTCTGCAACTCCCAACTCTTCACATCTCCAGTTGGCCCACGCAGAGATTCTCCAGGCCCACATCCAACCACTCTTGCATCCCTTTCAGCATTTCCCTTCCTTTTCTGCATTTCCCATCTATGAGGGACAGTGTCAAATAAATCATGAGTTAGCTTGCTAGCCTTACCTTACCAATGCAAAGGAGACCCTATAGTCCAACGTTTTACAGTGCTGTGCAAAAGCCTTTACACTGTTTACCCTTTCCTACAATATTGCTTTCAGTACATTTAGAGATGTACCAAAATGTACAATGAGTCGGACAGTGCAGCACTGCAGTCACGTGGCGATTTGGCACTGAAGACCTTTAAGGCCTGCAAAATTAATAGTCAACTTTCTGAAGACTACTGGGGACAATTATGCATAGTGCTCATGCCTGCTCTGAAAATGAACTTAACAGTCCTCCAGAGTGCACTGTATTTTAACCACTTGTGGTCACTACAGTGGGGGATAAACACTATGTTGTCTGGGATGGGATCCACATGCCACAAACTCTCAACTTTTGCACATCATTAAAGTGTCAGTTCCATTCCTAATTCCACATAATGGCAAATTCAATTCAATTAAATTTTATTTGTACAGCACATTTTTCAAAAGACATCATAGTCTCAGTCTCGTAGCGCTTCACAACAAAGAGCACCAATGAGCAACAGGGGCAAGGGGCAAATGTACCAAAACACAATCAAGCTGTTGATCCAGACAACAAATAAATGGTAAATGGTCTGCATTTATATAATACTTTTCTACTCCAATGAGCACTCAAAGTACTCTACCATATTTGCCTCACATCCACCCATTCACACACCGGTGGCAGGGGTCAGGTGAAGCAGGGCTCAAACCTGCAACCCTCCAGTTTCCAAACAGCACTACACTTGAGCCATTATTGCCCGATTGCCCCAAATAATGCTGTTTAAATATATATTCATAAGGTTTGGACAAGCCAGTGGGTGGTATATCTCCCCAAACACTATGCGCTGCTAGGTGAGTGAGATAAAGGCTGGGAAAGAGCACAAACTCTCCACTGTCAATTTTACCATTCCACCAGAGATCCTGCTTTATCGCAGAAGGAGACCGAAAATAGTATTTTTCCTCCATTTCCCTCATCTCAGGGTGGCTGTAGTTGGCAGAGCTCTCATGCGTGACTTTGTTATTGATTTGGCCAGTGCCAAGTGATGGATCATTTATTGTACATTAGACATGAGTCAGTGGACACAGACTCAAACCTCAGATTCTTCCAACTCTGATTACCGAGTGCAATGCCTGTTTACTGTGTTTAGCACCAGCTTTCCATGTTTGACCAATGCTACAAAAATGACTGAGGAGATTTGTGGGTAGGTTTTTTTATTGCTCTCGCCAGACAAAGGGGGTAGGGGAGTAAATCCCCCAACCAAACTTGATCCAATCCCCTACCTCCCCAGTGCCGCTCTTGAGCTCTGTTTCTTGGGCACTAGAACGGGGGGACAGGAAGGGGGTAGGTGGGTGGTGGACGGAGACGGTGGGGTCCCATGGCCAGCACAGCCCTAACTCTTAGCACGAAGACCAGACTGTTTGTGCTAGCCTGGGCCTGGCTCTGTGTACACAGCTGCAGAGTCCATTTTTTACCCCCCCCCCCCCCCCCCCCCCCCCCCTCCCTTTACTGCCCCCCTTCTTCTTTTCTTGTCTCTCCTCTCCACTCATTTTCTCTGCACTCCTCTTCTCTCTTTTCCACTCCTCCAAAGAAAAGCTTCTCTGTCATTCCAAATGAGCTGTATTTATTGACAGATATCGCTAGGTCCAACACACCTAGCAGTGTTATGTTTTCGAAGAAAACAAGCCCAAAGTTGCATAGGAGTGTGTGTGTGTGTATGTGTGTGTGTGTGTCGGGAGGTGAAGGTGGTCCAAGCAGAGGGAGAGACAGTAAGAGGAAGGTTAAAGGTAAAAGGAAAAGGGTCAAGCCTGCTCCCTCTCTACCTCTCTCTGTCTCTCCCTCTCCTGAGGCCTAATCTATGCCAAAGGCTTTTGAAAGCTCTGCTCCTTCTCACACATTCAGTCCAACGGTCTAGTTTCTCAACCAGGCACTTTTGCCCCTGTCAGAGTTTCATTTGAAACAGATTACACTGCTGCTAGCATAACAAAGAGCATGAAACAGTGCTCTAGACATTTTCAAAATTCTTGTCCTGGATCTGTACACTACATCCCAGAGTTAATTGCCCAATTCTGTAAACACACACGAGGTCATTACTGCATCAGTATAATGCAAAATGTGCAAACACAATACATCATGAGTTAGACAAATACATTGTACTAAAGAGCTATAAGTCTCACCTCTCTCACACTGAGGACCAGTGAATCCATAGACACAAGCACATCTGTTGGGTCCGATGCATCGCCCTCCGTTCTGACAGCCACTTTCACACACGGCTATGGACAGAGCAGAGCAGAGCATGATTTGAAAAATAACACGTTATGAGAAAAGGGAGCAACGCAAAGAGCTAAAAAAAGCTTTGGTCTTTGGTCATTCCTCATCAGAAGAATCTAAGTAGGATCTGGGAGGACTCCTCTATGGTGGCAGGCCAAAGTATCCTTAAGCCTGAAGCACTCTAGACTGAGTCATGCTTTAAAGGAGCCTAGAGTGGAGCTGGGCTGCTTTGTTCACTTACATCTCCCCGAGTCCAATGTTATGAGCAGCATCTGCTGGGAACGCATGTAGACTAAGTTGAGTGTGTGTGTATGTGTGTGTGTGTGTGTGTGTGTTGGGGGTGTAATGGGGAGTACTAACGTTGTCCACAGTGCATTCCTGTGTAGCCCTTCTGACATTGACAGGAATCCTCTTGGCAGCTGCCTCCATTCATACACCTGACATTACATGATTGCACTGTGGGAAGAAAGACATAGAGTTCAATGTTATGAATGAACACAACGAGCCACACACACACACACACACACACACACACACACACACACACACACAATTACTACCACAAAACAAAACACAGGATGCCAACCATATGTGTCCCACAGCCAAGAATGTTTTTCTGTCTGTTTGAACAGATGAGGCCCCATAATACATTTCATGTAGAGACTTATAACAACCCCTAAACCATACACACAAACACACACACACACATACATGTAGTATCCAATGCCACCCGCATTCCACTTATTCTCCCTGCCTGAACCCAAAACCTCATGCCTAATGTGTAGAGGCCTTATTCCCAAACGCTCACCTCATAAGTGATCTAATTACACCTGGCAGAAACTCAGCCCGAAGAGCCAGATTGCTGGACTTGAAATGACACTCAAGACCTTGAAACACCCTCCATTCTCCGCTGTTTTAAATCTTCTCAGCATGCTAAGGGAATTCTGGGTCGGCAATGGGGATGTGACTAGACTTCCCGGAATTCGGTCCTCTAGTCAGTCTCCATTTTGTGTGTGAAGTAACTATACAGTAACTATAAAAGACCCTTATCTTGCTTTCTGTTCCAGGAAAGTGTCGGTGTATGGAACTGTTGCACAGGATTTTGATTGCTTGTGAGTTTACAGCATACAATTAGTTGAAGGCTTCAATTCTTGTGCCTAGTGTGGTGTGCTAGGCCAAAAACATACAAAAGGAAAAGTTCCTCTTTGGCCAGCAGAGAGGACTACAGTATAATACTCTTTTTGATGGATTTTACCCATCCTTCCCTTAAATTGCATCAAATGCTCCTCAAAAAAATTACATCTGCTATAGATTAATCACATTTTCCATTTTTCTTCGCAAAATAAAAAAAATGTTGGGCCTCTACAAGCAAATCCAACAGAAAGAACCAGAGACAGTTTGGCAGGACATTAAACATGGCTCTTTCTTTGCATGTTTAGTTTTGTGTTACAAGCTTTTTCAGCGCAAGCGTGTTTTCCCTTCAACAGACGGAATAGCGATGAGCTCATTGGCTAGACCCGCTGACAGCTCCGCTGCGGGAGAGGAGACGGTTCAGCTCCTTGACCTGCAAGGCGCAACACAACACCACACGTGCAGAAGAGAAAGAAAAAAAAAGAGAAAGAAAAAAGAGTGAACGATGGGCAGGGAGGGGGTCTTTGCTGCTGGCTCATAGCAGCCACAATACCCCTTCTGTGTGTGTGTGTGTGTGTGTGTGTGTGTGTGTGTGTGTGTGTGTGTGTATCACATCTGTCTGCTTTTATGTGAGAGCAGGAAATATACATGTGCCTGAGAACACAGAACCCTCTTTATGGGCCCAGGGTTGCGATGCATACCTCAGCCATGGGAGCCATGACATGCCACCGTCCTCCTGTGTGGACAGGGAATCATGACAAGCCCCCATCCTCTTCTGTGGACAGGGAACTCATGCACTGATACACTATGAGTCATACTTTTTAACTGGAACCTGATACTTTATGCAACCAGATGGCAATTCAAAGCCAAATCTGAGGACAAGGTGATGTCTATGGTTTTACCACAGTGCTGTTAAAGGCATCCTGTTTGAAGACAAATGGTTTTTATCTCAAATCTAGGAGGTCCAGTTTCAGGACTATATAGCACCGTGTGCTACAGGGACATACAGTATATTGCTACCATATCTAAAATAGCAGGGGAGACCTAGAGCCTTATTGCACTAATGCTTACAGGCCAGGCTATTTCTACCCACTAACAAGTGACCCTAAGCCAGTCCTGGCTACTGTTAATCCCTTAGCAGTCCTCTTCTCTGAAGCAACTCGATGTGGGAGCTGTCTGTTTTGTCATGTCTGGTTCAAAGGAGGGGACACATCTCTGGCAGGCAGGCAGGCTGCGGTTATGGTGAAGCAGGTGGCAAAAGATTTTTTAGTCTCTCCATTTTGACCCTTCCTGAGGTGCTATGCTGCTGGGCTTAAATAATGACAGCCACAGAGCTGCTTATGATTTATATGGCAATTAGAGATTTGTAGAACTGCCATAACCATTAAGTGCATGGAGTGACCACTGCTGTTGACATGGTGGATGTTAAGTTGCTGTAATTAAAATGGGTGACTGAAGCGGTTTTGGAGCACTGGGTTGTCGGAGTGGGTAAACGTCAAGGGGCCCTAAACTGTGTGATAAATCTCAACAGGAGGCTTGTTTAGAACTTCTCAGGAGATTGGAGATTGGGTCATGAATGTGGTATTTCCTGTCTGTGTTTGTTTATTTGTCTCTGTTTGACTACCTGACTCTGACTTTACCTCAAAGACATTCAGATGGTCGAAACTGACCACTGGTGAAGGTAGAAACAGAGAAAGAGAGAGAGAGAGAGAGAGAGAGAGAGAGAGAGAGAGAGAAAATAGAAATCATAGCTCTAATGGGACATATTGTTAACAAAAACATTTTTGCTTCCAAGCAAAAGGCATAACAGTCCAGACAAACAAAAATCAATCCAACTTTCCATTTCTCCATCCAGGTAGTGTAAAAAAGTTTTGGAAAAAGCAGGCTACTAACTGGGATGCCTGAGGAGAAAGGAAATCTTGGAGCGAGTTGTCAACTGTCCATATGCTAGAGTAAGTGTGACCCTCAGTTTTCTGTAGTTTTGCAGAGGGCCCCTCGGAGCGAGGTCAGCTCACAACATTCCTAGTATTTAGCTGTGGGCAGTACCAGCCAGGGGAGAACCAGGGAATAAAGAGCTTCTTTGACTTTCCCAGCTTGGGAAGATGAATTCCCGGCTCATTAAAGCTGGCGGCGTCCAGACCCACTTGGATGTTCAAGCGGTTGGGAGCCGTCGGCTCTACACTTCCAGGTCAAGTTAAGTGGATTTGGACACTCTCCCCCTCTCTGCCTATCTCGCCCATAATTCCTCTCTTCCCTATTGAAGAGTGACAGCACTACTGGCTGAGCCCAGCATGGAGAATACTATACCTGTGCGGACTGCACATTTAGCCATAAACTAAAGAGCAGGCCCCTGGGGGCCAGAGTTAGGCCAAGCCCTACACCACAGGAAATCTACAACATGAACAAGTCACCACAATCCCCCCTGATTTAGTATTCCTTCAACTGCAGCTCAAATGACAGAACTCATACATCTGACAGAACCGTCAAGGCTGTGACCCCACCTTCCAGGGAGCATGGACTACAAGACGCCAGCAACAGTTCTCTGGGTCAGTAAGGTTCTCCTGACCTGATAAACTAACTACAGAGATCCAATTCAATTATTTCAGGGTATTTTAAGACAATTATTTCAAGCAAGCAATTTATAATACAATTCATCCTTTCTACAACATGATGCAAAGAACTGTAATTACTCAGTAAATGTCAAATGCTCTTGTTGCATCCTTAAGGGCTTTATGTAGGTCAAAGGGACAGGGGGACTCACCTCCGGCCCCCGCCCCACAGCTGGGGGCTAGGTGTCCGCTGGAACAGGTGCACATGTTGGGCCTGGAGCAGAAGCCGTCGCCACAGGAGTTCCTGCAGATGGCTGGAAAGAGTGAGTCAGAAAAGGATCAGCACACGGGTCAAAGGGGTGGGAGTGGAGGGGTGGGGGTTGAGGGGTGGCACTACATCCCAGGGCTTTTTCTTACCAGGACGATTAAAGGAGGACAGAGCTTCTTGAGGAGTCCTTGAAGAAAATCAAGAACCCTCTTAACTGAGGAAATCCCACACAACTACTTCAGAATTTGCCTGGTTCTCACACTTACTGATCTGGTATCCATATAATCTAGTCGAGATTAACAGGGCATCGATCAAAATATGCCTACAATCAATCAGACCAATCATTGCAGTGTGGGATGCATCATAAACAAAACACATGTTATAATGACAATACACATGACAATAATATGTGTAGTGATTTCTTCTTTTTGCGCTAATACAGAAAAAGCAGCACTAAAAGATCTCTGGCCATGTTTTGTCTCAAAATATTTTGACACTCTAGATTGACTAGATTTCAGTCCATTTACACTGTTACTAGTAAAGTTCAACAAGATACCAATCTTAAACGCTCAATTGTCCAACCCGTTTAGAGTGCACTCAGGCCATAATGTATGGTAATGATGTCTGAGTTCCCCTTCCACTCTCTCTCTTTCTCCTTTCTCACAGTCATTAGATGGGCGGCCATACTTACGGACAATACACTGGTTTCCTCCGGGGAGAGTTTTCCAGCCAGGGCAACAATAGGAGTGAAAACGTGACCCGCACACATTGGGCCTAATGGAGACAGGCAAGAAAAAACAAACATGGCATTGAGAGGGGCCAAATACCATTCAGACAGATCTCTTTCATAAACACACATGCACATAGGGTTATTTAGGCCTGGGTTCTCTGCTTTTGATATAAATATGGCTAATGTTTATCTGAGTTCTCCAAGGACAACACACATTTTCAAACGGGTTGAGGGGTGGGAGGCTATAGAAAAAAACCCTAGTCTCTGCTTGTTTTTAATACTGCTCTTGGGGTGGATATATGTAGTACTGTATTCCTCCTTATACCTCTTTTCTGCAGTTTTTTTTTTAGCATGAGCACTTTTTGGCTTCTTCCCAGTGGAGATGGTTCAGTAAGGAATTGAGTTGGCCTGACCCTCTCCAGCCACATGTAAGAGTCATCACTGACTATAAGGGGTTTATGTTCCTACACTTCACCTTTGTTTCACAGCGTCATTTTCAAAATGGCCTCTGTTTTAGGCATAACACTGCCGTGCTGGAATTTCTCTCCCCCCCCCCCCCCCCCCCAACCCACCTCCTCCCCCTTTGAGACATGTTCATAAATGTAATTCGGATTAGCCATCTCAGTTCAGCAGCCCATGTGATGTGCTCTTCTCCTCTTTTCTCTGGGCTGGGATTGCTGCTTTTCTCATTGCGCCCCAAACCTCATATGATGAGTGACAGAAACAAGCCTGTGCATGCAAATACAAAATCAATGTGCATTGCATCTCATGCTAGACTCAAACAACATAACCAGATCCCTGTCACTCCAAAGGCAGAAAAATGCAAGATAGGGTGGGAGGAGGATGGGAAAGGGGGCATGGGTGGAGGGCATGAGAAGGGAGCTGAAAGGAGATAGAGGAAAAAGTTGGGTGATTGTGGGAAATGGTGGGGAAAAGGACACAAAGCAGCGGGAGGGAAAGAAAACACGTTGAAGGGGAGAAGGAGGATGGGGGTTTAGAGGGGCTGAGGAGAAGCAGTGGTGGGTGCGTAAGTGGAGGGCTTAAAAACTAAAGCGTGGACGCAAGACTAGAGCATGATGGAGAGCAAGCAACAGGTGCCAAACGCCAACAGAGGTCAGCACCCACCCCACCACCCTCAAACTGAATAAACAGGCATGCAAGCTAAAAGCTGCTCGCACTTGAAAAATGAAGACACCATCTAAAACAAAGAAGTGAACAAGCATTGCAAGTCAATATTTTGGACTTGGGCTAAAAACATCAGATTAATGAGCCTCTGAAAACTGGCTTCCCATAAACCCTCCCCTGTAATCCCATACTGAAATCTGATTTTATTACTCTCTTAGGTTTCGGAGGTGACCTCTGGTTGTGCCTGGGCTTTTGATGCCTTTTCTGTCCTTAGAGTTTTTGACTGCTGTCTTTACAAGTGGACTGGGATTCATTTGACGGGTGGGGATTTCTAATTATGTTGAAACTGAAATGCAGCCTTTGGGTATCTCCATTTAAAAAAGGGAAATACAGTAATAAGGGATTACATACAGTAATTGTGGACAGGAAACCTCAGGGTGCAGAATTAGCAGGATCTTCTGAAGAAGACTTTACACCTCTGCTCCTTGGTGGAGTCAAAAAGACGCAGCAGATCATCACCAAAGACATTCATCAACGGAAATAGGTACTCCGTCTTTGACTTAATACAACTCTGTTTTGGCATTTGACCATTTTTTTCATCAAGTTCAGTCTGCAGAAAATGAACATACTGTTTTATGAAGCGTGACACTAATGGGACATGGTGCTTTAAATCTCCAAATCTTTGCAAGACGTGTTTTTTTTTCTATTAAAAGGTCTAACTTGGCCAGTATTCTCTTGAACTGCCATGTACTCTGAGCTCATTGCTGTCTAGACGGGTCCCTTGCCCCCATCTCTCTTTTCATAGGACTCAATGTTATTAAAGACCTTGTGATCCAGGCTATAGCCTCGACCCTGTTGGGTTTGTATTGTCCCGCTGCCAGAATTGGACTTTTATAGGGCCCGCAACATTAATGGGTCAACATATGATGTCAATGATTAACAAGAAAACAAAATGTGCTTTTCACGTGAAATAACATCAAGAATAATTTGTGAAATTCAGTTAAATAATAGATTTCTCCATGCTGACACGCATTCTCCCAAAAGACAGAGGTGTTGACCTTCCCATATGTTGCATTCATCTGAGACAATCTGACAATTCACAATATGTATTTAGCCCTGGCATACTTAAAAGCTAAATGTTTCTATCAGATTTCCCAGCTCTGTGCATGTCCAACAGCAAATGATGGAAGTTTACCATAAAGAACTGAAGGTATGGAGCCAGGGACCTTTGGTCCACAGGTCTGATAGAGGCAGAGGACACCACCGAGCTGTCATCGAACTGGAAGAAACTTGAGAGGCCGAATGCGATCCTCAGCTCTGTGGATTGGTGTCCAGTAATTCACAGTTTTTTTTTTCCTTGAGCCGGGCATGGGTGGACATTTGCCATAAAACTGATTCCCAGTCAAGGCCTACCAGTTTACAAGAATCTACCAGGTTTCTCATCATAATTTAGGGGTTCCCAAACCACAATGTGATCAGATATTTCCCATGTTCAGGGCCAAATTGTGTTTCGCTATGAACGCCAGTAAATCAGACCAACTTAAAATCACCTCCAGCCTGAAAGAAGGGGTCTTAAAATGTCTAAAGAAATCACTCACAACTGGCCAATACAGAATGAAACAGGCAACATCGAACTGCAAACACATCTTTCTCCATAATTACACTGTCTGCATGACAAATATCAAATTATGCAGTGTGAGTGTCTGCACAATGCTTTTGTGCTGGCTATGAAAAAAATGTCTCTGCCAAAGCATTTATGTTAATGCACCTTTTATAACAAGGCCATCTAATATCGCCAACAACCTCAGTGTAACAGAAACATCCTTGATTTATACACTGAAATTCCATGACAAGGCAATGGATTGATGAAAACAATCTGGAGACTTGTGCAAGCCCTGGATCCCTCTTGGCTGTTGAGGCAATGGCCAAGTTTCTGAACAGCACATATGTGGCATTATTTCACATCTTAGTGTTGAGCGAGAGCCATGCAGCAGGACTCTGCTTCCCAGACAAGATCAGATATTTATCTTCTTTAGTAATACAGTACTATTGCCCAGACGTATAATTTAGCACAGACCGGATGGCTCACAGGTCTAGCGTGAGTGCCAGAGTGCTGGATTCCATACTTGGTGTGTTTAAACACAAGGGCCTATTGAGATGTTTGCTGTTCCCTAAAACATTGTATCATTCTTGCACCAGCGCCTAAGTAGACCAAGTATTCGGCAAGTTAATCAAACTGACTGGCAACGTCCTCTGCTGGTCTGTTTGTTTGATCCCATAGAAGTGAGCAGAAGGAAATGTTTCAGAAATCACTTTTCTTTGTGGGCCTGCGCTTTGTCACCTGAACCCTCACATGCGATTAAAAACGTTTTTGTTCAAATTGGAGGGACTTTTTTCCACCATTTGGCCAAAGTCCGCCTGTTGCCTCATCACCTGCACAACTAAAACAAATGTCCCTTGTTGTGTCCCCCAAGCGATCAGAATACCTCATTTCCTCCTGCAGTGGAGAAATCTGGGGGGAGCAGCAGTGTAAAGCCAGCCCAGATGAAGACTCAGATTAGAATAACTGATTCTGACATTTAAAACCACACTGGACAAAACATCCTTTGTTTATCTAAAATTAGAAAATATACAGTGCGCCTTCGTTTTGCACCAGTGACAACACCCTCCCACCCCTAAAAAACCCTGAGTTTCTCACGTGCAAGCCAAATAAATGTACTTTTTTTGCTGGGGCCACAAGAAAACACATTTTTCCCAATGTCAACTGGGCCCCAGAGTCCAGACTGACTGTACAGACAGTTTTCAGCAGCAGCTTCATCAAAGTTTCCTAGAAGCAATGCAGCAGTCACATAAAACGAGCTCAACATTCACTTGGTAAGGCATTGCATCATCTGTGTATACAAGCCAGTGTCATCATGTAGTCATTAAAAATATACTCACTACAACCCCCCTCCCCCATTTCTTAAGCTTCTGGTCTAATGGCAAAACCTCATTTTGTGGTAGCACTAATCACGGCCAAACCACAACACTTCCATTCAATAAGTCATCTAATTGCCCCCAATTCCAGCACTACAGATGAAAATGTCACATAACAGGGGATTTCACATTGACCAGTACCTTTATGCATTTAGCAGCAGGCAAGCTATTCCATTTGGGCCTACTCCCTAAGGAGGCAATGTGTCCATAAATTCCATTAGTCTTTAATGTTGTTTTGCCTGCCAACCTGTTTATCTGTCACTCTGCTGGCTGCAAGATTATGAAACTTGGAGGGTTGGATGAGGGCCCTATGAATTTTACGGTGGATCAGGATTCTGGCTGGTGGCCTTGTTGTTTGATCTTTAACATTGCACAACAGGGTATTTGGCCATAGCAAAGGTCTGTGCTTCCGTTATGTTGTATGTAATGCATAATTATAGTAGCTCCCCTAAATATGCTAACCTCATGCTTCATGTCATGTGGTATGAATGCACGCAGCATTCATACCAACTATACAACTTAAGTCTCTTTATTGTCAATTTCTCTACTGAACATACAGAGGAATCGAAATTACATTTCTAGCTATCTCACAGTGATGCGCACGGTCAGGAGAGCCAGAGGCCGCTGCGTCTATGCGTGCCGCCTGCTATAGCATTCACCCAATCACACACAAGTAGAGGGGATTACCATGCAAGGCTCCAGTCCGCGACCAGGAGCAATTTGGGGTTCAGTGTCTTGCTCAAGGACACTTCGATGGGGTCAGACTCGTGGTCACTAAATGGCTCCTCTACCACCTGCGCCACCACCGTCCCCTAGAGGTTCTGCGACAGATTCTGCAAGCTTTTAAGACGTTGGCCCGTACGGGGATCGAACCCGTCATTAGCCGCACGCTCTAACCAGCTGAGCTAATCGGCCACTTCACAATTATTTCATAAACTCAACAACAATTAATTAGAAGCTACAGTGCTCATGTAGATGTTAGCTAGAAATAAAAGGAAGAACACAAGAGAACAAGAGAACAAGAGCCCACTCACCCCCTCAAAGTGTCCTGGCCTCGCCGGCGCACTCGGCTCTGCACGTCATCAGGTTTTCCAGAGAAGCGACTGGCCTGATAGCCCCCAGTCCCCTGGCCTGGGCTCTGGCTCTGAGCCTGGCCTTGGCCATGCGCTGCCTGGAGGGAGGCCCAGAGGAGAGCAGCCCATCCCAGCACCAGCTTGGCCTGCTGCCACGCTCCCATTGGCCCCGACTTGTGGTGCGCACGTTTCACTCGACTCGACTCTACTCTGTGAACGTGCTCCGTGCTCAGCTGCAGCTGCTGCTGACGCGGTCTCTCTCCGGATGTCACCCTGCCCCGCAAATCACCTTGACTGCCACAAGCAACACGTGGCTGAGCGGACCTGTTCCGTCCCAATGCACTCTAGATTGGGGTGCTAGAAAGGGAATAAGAAAATGGGCTTTAGAGGCAGAGGGCATTTGGAGGCAAGCTGTATCGTGTCCATATGACTCCCTCCGTCCAGCATCAACTATCAAACACCATTTAATTTAATTTTCCACAACTAGTAGGTTTTGTAGAGCCAAAATAGGCTCCCTAGAATACATGTGTGATCAAGCTGTTCGTAATTAGTTGTCCTTTGGTGTTTTAGCCACATTATTCTGAATTTCAACAACCATTGTTTTTGTATTCTGTTTTAGCGTCTATTCTGACTTTATATATGCTGGAAGAACAGCCCTCACAATATCAATTTTTTTGTTCTCATAAAGTCTTGGCTTTTGGTGTAAACTAAGAACCCCGAATGATTTATAACCAGAGCCGCAGCGGGCCTCTATTTCAGGGGGGCCAAAAACCAGTTTGTTGAGTATTTTGGAGTATAGGAGAAAGGCAAGAACTATATCTTAAACTGTCTGACTGGAGAGGAATGAGCAGGCTGTGACACTCTAGCACCCACCACGAGTTTAAACACAGAGTGGTCAAAAACATACTTTCAAAATTTCTGTCAAACCCTCAGTTTGAACTTTTTAGGTTCTGGTGATAATTTTAATTAAAAAACTCTATCGTGCGTGGTTATGGTTTCAGCCTAGTGATCGATTTGTTGCCATTGATACGTGGATTGTCAATAGAATGCAGTTGAAAAACCAAAAAATGCAAGCGTAATTAACAGTCGCCATAATGAAAATGTTATACTGTAGCCCGGCTATAGAAAGGATAAATGGGGGCGGTTCTAATTGAGAGCGAACAAAGAAAATGTCTGATCAATTACCTCCGCGTGCCTGTGGCATTTGGCATTTGGCATTCAAACATCAGTTTCTCTCGTGTCAACCAGTGCGTCATGGGAAGACATATCCATAATAGACGATTGCATACGGACAATAGTTTCAAATTTATTAAGGATGAAAATGTGCTTCTTTTTCATGCCTCAAGTTAGATGTATTCGAGTGTAGTTTTCATGCATCTCATGAGTAGCCTAACGGTTCAGAGAAAATATTTACAGAACTTTGCAGCTGTCTTCCTTGAGGAACACATTGCGACTACAATAAAGCTAATAATATCAATCGCTGCGAAATTTTCAGACAGACTGGTTAAACACGAATTAGCCTTGTTATGCTAAACACTGCCTTAGACAGAGTTTAAAAACTGACACCTACCCAAGCCCATTCTTTTCACTCAAGATCCGTCCAAGGAATACCTACAAATCGACAATGTAGACTTCTGGAAAGCCGGCAAAAGTAGCCTATGCAGTAAAAAAATGTAAACTCTACACTAACTCTCCTTTATTCCCGTTTTTCTTGTGCATTGTTACAGTGACCGCAATTTTCATTACCTCCGCATAAATGTATCGTGCGTATTCGCGCTAAATCTCTTCAAACTCTACATGTCAACCTTGTAAAGAAATCCTCAATCAAAGCATTAACACCATACCTTCCAACGATTGCAGTGGCCTGAGGTAGACGAGACCAGGATCCTTTTTTGTAATGGGATATGTGGCCCAGAATGGTAAATTGAACTCTACCCTTGAGAGAAAAAGAAAAGTTAGTGAATGACTCCGATTGGGAGAGGGGAGGTGCTTTTTTTAAGACACCGAGAAAGGGGGGTTTCTAACGGACTGCAGGACAAACCCACTACATTCCACATGCCTTGTCTATTATGTTGGGGGACAAAATTCTAACCTGTGAAATTCTCTTTAACTATCTGCACTAGAATATTTCCTGAATTAAATCTTTCTTTGCCTCGTGACATTTGTAGGGGATAACACTGACCATCTTGATGTTGTTGGCTATGTTGTTGGCTACACATTGTATAAATTTGATGGTTGATATTCAAAATGATACACTTTGTCCCATTTTGCCCACATGCACGCTATCTTTTTTACTTTTTAAGTTAAGTTAAGTTAAGTAAATTTCCCTTTGGTTGACTAACCAGTTTACTCACTTCAGTTGACTCATAACTAAGGCCTACTGTTCTTAGAGACTATGCTGTCAGTCTACATAAAGAAGGCTATGGTTGCTGAAGTACAGCATCTGTGCAGCATCCAATGAACACAACCTAGCTAAAAAAAATGGACAAATCTACTTGAAAATAATCATAGAGTGAATTCATTTCCAGTTTCCTCCCCCACACTCCCTTCCCTATGTGAGGAGAAGGGCCATCTGGGCAGTCAATTGTGGGAGCAGCTGAGAACATCCCAAATACCTATCCTGTTAAGTGCCAACATAAGACCAGGCAACAGGTTTAGTAAACAAAAGAAAAGCAACATTGACTCGATGCTTAAATTGCTAAATGAAAGAGACCCCTCTAAATGTGATTATGGATCACACTGTCTGTACAGTGACGGAGAGCAGATGTGACATGACCTATAGAGATGATTTGTTATGTCAATTGAAGCTTTTGTGGATGCACAGGATAGGGACCAGGTCAGGGACCACCTCTACAAACTTGTCTCAAACTGTCATTTTCTCCTTTGTGCCCTCATGACTAACCTCTCTGAAAATAGCTTACTTAGTTACCATATTACCCACAGTTATCAAGTAGGCTACTGAGAATGTAAAGACACAGATTTCCTTCAATTTACAAAAAGTTCTGAGATTCCCTTATTAAAACCCCTTCTTACATAGTCCTTTAAAGGTCTTTTTTTTTTTTTTTTTTAAATATCATTGTCGTTTTATCAAGACATGTCATTTCCTTTTTAATTACTTCCAGTCCTTCCAGGTATTTTATAGTGCTACACATTTATAAGCATTGGTTTGTTTTTTTTTGTAAATGTTTAAGTGTCTGAAGACACAAGTTTCATGTGTGTGACATGAAATGCCAGAGTGGGACATCAGTTCTGATGACTTTCTGATGAATTGGGATCCCTCCCAGTGCCGCTTTTGTCATACAGAAAGCAGATGAGAGTACAGTTGGGGCCCATATGTGCCTAGCTCAACAGCCTTTAGCCAAGCCTCTTCCTTCTTTCCCCTGAGTGACACAAATGATTCCTATGTTGTGGCAAGACCACCTTGGGGAGCACAGAGGATGAGCTCATCTCATCAGCGGCATCAAACACCTCAGCTCCGCCATAGCAGGCCATAGCAGAAGGACACCATTAGCCAACAAACAGAACAGGAAGAGATCACAGAAGGATGATCTTCTCACAGACTGTTTATGACCCCCCTCACAGTCACTTACCCAGATCCAGGTTTAGGCAAGTCTGTGAGTAAAAGAAAACAGAGCAAGGACTAAGCACAAACATGTGAAGCATCTTGGCATAGTTTTACCATGAGTGCTTCAAAACTCAATTCAACACACTTTCCTAAATAATTCTAAATACCTTAAAACACTAACACAGCTTCAAGTAAATTTCAATGAAATACAAATAAAGCACAGACAAACAGATGTGTGGTTCCTAATAGCCCTGACCCCTTAGACTGGATAGCTGTGCAGTTCAGATCAAAACACAGAAATGTTAAAAAAATCCCTCACATCATCACAACATCACATCATCAATGATGACAGCCTGTTAGCTGGGTTTTGTAAGTGCCAAGTGGGCTGTTTGTGGTTTTAGCTGGGTTTTAGCTAGAAGGTAGGATGCTTGTAGACCAAAACTGTGTAATGTGTCAGCAATGCGTCAATAACAATCACACATGCTTTTGTTGTTATTGTTTATTCTGACTGACAAACTGAAATGTAATACTATTAGTATTAATGAGTGTTGATGAGTGAATTACATTGTAAAGCATCTATTAACATGCACTCCTCTGGAGTCTGCAGATTTGAGAGACATGGGGAATGGAAAGAGAATCGCTGCTATTTTTTTTATTGACATGTATACTCAGTTTTAAAGAGAAGATTCCTGAAACTCTGCTCCATTTTTTTCTCCTCTTTCTTTTTTTCCCTTACAGGCTTTAGAGCGCATGCATACCCCCCCCCCCCCCCCCACACACACACACACACACACACATGTATAAACAAATGACCATGTTTGGGAGACCCATTGCCTTGTGGCTGTGAGGTGTGGTTGTGAGGTGGTTGTGAGGTTTTGAAAGTGTCATCATGTAGACACAATGTGGTGAGGAGGACCATGGAGCTCAGGCTGGAATGTAGCTTGTTGAACCCTGTGGTCTGGTGGTTTATGGCTTGCAGAGGATTAAATGAGGATCTTCCCAATGGGGCAAAAAAGCAGCATGCGATTTTTGACTTTTTTTTCTCTCTCTCTCTCTCTCTCTCTTTGAATTTGTGTGAGTCACTGCGAATGTGGGATGAGCAATCCTTCGCCCCAAGGGGTCAGGCACCAGAGAGCATTAGCTCATCAGGACACATGACCCCCTCTGCGGACAGACTTGTACGGTGGAGAGGTGCATATGGAGAACTTTAGGAAGTGGCTTCACAAAGGCCGCATTTTATCTTTTTTCCATCACACACACACCTTTCCCCCTTCTTATTTTTGGGTAAGCTGTACCAATGCTTTGTGCTCCTCCCCACTGACTGCGAGTGCTATAGAAGCCTAAGGTTGGAGGTTATTTTTAGAGGCCCCCCATTTCTGACATCACCACATCCACGGCTGTACTTAGACTCACAAAGCCCTTATCACGCATCCACACCTCGCCGGTGTTTACTCCCTTAAACACATTAACCTCACCTCAACCCAGCAGCACTCCCCTGCATCCAGCTGCTTGGATGGGTGTGATGCAGCGAACAAAGAATGCAGCACATCAAAGTGGTGGGTGTGCGTGTGAGGGGGGACAAAAAGTTGCACTAGCGCTATGTGTCTGTGTCCTCTCATAAAAAAGTACACCCTAAACACACTGATCCACTTATGTTTGCAGGAGAGTCCGCCTCACATGTCTCCAGATCCGTTCTGAAAGCATCAGGGAGGAAACAAACACGTGAGATCTGCCAGTCGGTCTTTTGCCCTCTCTGTGTTTTGCATTCTATCCCTTTCTAACTCTTTTTCTCTCTTTCTCTCTCTCACTAATAAGGAGCTTTTGTATGTTGTTTCTCATGCATGCTTTACTGGCCCCTAAAAACATACAAATAGGGTGAAGGAGAGAGGAGAGAGAGAGAGAAAGAGAGAAAGTGTGAGTGAAAGAAAAGGTCACAAATCTGTTTTTTTTTTTTTTTCTTGCAGGGTGTTTGTGGAGCTTCGGACTCATTGGGCCATGCAGTAAGACTTCCTGGTAAAGGACTCAGAAATTCCACAGTCCTTGTAACTGTTTTAAAGGACAAAAAATCCGAAAGAAAGAAAAGCAAGAAAAAAAGCAAGAGGAAAAACAGTAACGTCGAAGGAATCCAGGAGAACAGAGGGATTCGTCCGCTTTGCTTATAGCCCCCTGCACTAATAGCTTTCAGATGTACAACGTCTTTCATTTTCAAAAGCACATAAAACATTTGATTGTCTCAGGAGAATCTGTGTTACAGTAGGGATTTACGGCCATAGTCACCATTCAATTATGTTCTACCAGCTCACCTCATGTCTAAAGTTGAATTTTAACCAGCCTCCATATCTCTCAGTTACCATATTTCAGGCGTGGATCTCCTCCATATGCGCTCCATGCTTCTCTTCCTCTTGTTCATTGCCAAGGGAGAGATAAAGCGTGGAAGGAGTGAGATCATTTTTGTGTGTTGACATTCAGTCCTCTGCAGGATCCCAAGGTGACAAAAACTCTCCAGAGAAAAATCCCATTCCTACATCTGCAAAGCACTTCCAGGCAGTCTCAATGTTTGTGCATATGTGTCTGTGTGTTTATTTATACATTTGTACAGTATATATCTCCGACTGTAAAGAGGAGGAATCACTCATGATCATAATCATATCATAACTTTCCCTTTCTACCGACTCCACATGGCTTCACTTAAGTCTAAATGAAGACTTTAATTGCACCCTTAACTTCCTGTCACCATATCATAAATCTTCTCATTCAATACAGATTAATGTGGGGGGGGCAACATTAAAATTCGTTCAACCATTTTTCTTCCGCAGTGGAGTCTTGAGTTGACTTATGTCTTTCTCAGATAGAACTCAAATTACGGCCATGCCCCACTTATGCTATAAAAAAAGAACTGGTGTCATTCATGGGTTAAGACTCCCACTGGATATTCCACATGCCATGTGATTTCTTTGCGATTATAAAACCATGGGGGCCGTGTTTCACTGTCCAGGTGGTAAGTCATCACACAGTCCATATCTTTGCCTCTCATTAGCCTCAGTTGGAAAGGAATTGTTGTTGACACCTGAAAAAAGCTCCATGACCAAACCTGAGAGACACATCTTGTTCCAAATAACAACATTCACAGCTCTCAACTGAATTATTAGCCCCAAAACCTCAACTATATAGCAGGCACGTCAGTTCCTTGAGTTCCTTGAGGCAAGTCAAACTTTGGGTTCCAGGGCAAAGAGCTGGGTGATTTGGGCTCAGCAAGAATGAAGCATGGGATTTACGTAGAGCCTTCAGGTGTGTTCAGAACACTCCATCTCCATGAAATGTGTAGAGAATGGTGCGCTCTTGTTTTGACGTGGCTGAGAGGAGTGGTGGTGGTGGGAGGTTGGGGGGGGGTTCAGTTTTCCAGACCGTGACATTGACCTTGCACTGTGGAGCACAAGGACTTCATCACTATCTGTTTATCTCTGACCTCCAAGGGCGCTGACCTCCAAATGGAAACCTCATGAAGACACAGATGTTAGGGAGTGGGGTTGGACTGAAAGATTGAAAAGTCGTCATGGTTCACATTAGTTTTCCAATCCCTCATCACTAGAAGCTTATGTTTGGCAGTCATTGTTATAGTCTTCTCTGAACAATCCTCTATTAGGGGATATATAAGGGATGTATAGTAAGCATGGTTCCATGTAACATGAACTTCAGTAGGTGTATATCCAGTAGTATGTTAAGACCTAGAGTCAGTGATTGTAAACAAGAATGCCAAAACAAGGATGGACTGATTGTTCCAGTTATTACAGTTGACCTCTGAATGCGTCTGTGTCTTTCCTGTCTGTGTACTTGTGCAAGCAGCAGCAGAAGATGGAAGGTCTGTCAGGGAATAAAAGCACTGCTCAGTGGACTCGCCATCTCACTAGCGTGGTGCTGGTGCAGGAGAGTAATAATAAAGTGTGGGTCTGGGCCAGGGCTCTGGCGTGAGCTCTGCTTATTTGCACAGCGGGGCTTCATTTCGTCCACTCCACCTCCGGTTATTTGTTTGAGCGGTCACCCTTATGGACTGACATGCCTGCTATATAGTTGAGGTTTTGGGGCTAATAATTCGGTTCGAGCTGTGAATGTTGTTATTTGCCTTGTTATAAAGTCTAATCATGCATGAATAAATGAATGAATGAAGGCCCACATCATTAACATTCACAACGTTTATAGCTTCAACAATTGCACCAGTAAATAATATGCTGGTGAGAAATGCATAACTTTGATGTGAATCTCAAAAATCCATGTGAGATCAAACCCATATAAAACAGGTCTAACAGCTGAGAAGGTTGACTCAGTGATGCCGGTGTTTATAAGTCTATAAGCCTGCTCTCATTTTGTCCTATTATTTCTTTTACATGTGTCTTTAAAATAATCAAAGGAGGATTACTCCAAAACCAGCAAGACAACAATTGACTCTGGCCGAGGCTAAACCAGAACACACTGATTTTTACGAGTGTGAACCTCAAGTAAAGCAGGTGTAGCTTTCACAAATGGATGGGCAACCTGGATGATCATTAAGGAGTTTAAAATACAGACGTCAGGCTGCTTCATTCCATAACACCCTACCTGCATCCAGTGTCTAAGTCACTTCCTACAGCTGTATTTGCAGTGTTCCTAGAAGTGAGTGGATGGGATGTTATTGTGTAGAGATGGAGGTAAATATAGGCCAACAAAGGGCGAAAAGGAAAGGCTAGATTATTGTGTATGTTTTTATGTAATGGCTTCATTATCTTTATCTAGGTCTGTGTCTGGTTGCTTTCCAGACTTAGTTCTTTGTTTATGGTTCATGATTTTGGATTTTATGGAACACGTGAGGGTACAAGGATGGTAATGTCAATAGACCACCCAGAAGTTCTATACAAACCAACAGTGGAGGGATGAGGGGATGGGGAACGGAGTGCAGCAGTGCATGGAACGAAACCAGAGATATACCATGCACACAGCAACAAATGATATGATAGCTTTATCAGTTCATTTGATTTTCACACTCAGCACAGCATCTCTCTCAGTCTCTCTTACACCCCCCCCCCCCACACACACACACATACACATAGAATAAGAGAAACTTCCTCTCTCTGTGTGGTCAGAGTTGTAAGTTGTCAGTTGGGTGCATCAGGCGGCCAGCTGTGTTTGCCTGTGTCTGTGACAGCAGGAGCAGGAAGTGTCATGACAAACACCTACAGATAAACATATGCACAGAGAGCACAGTAAGCACAGACAAACACACAAGACACACAAACAGACAAACTTATTTTGCATTTTAAAATTTTTGAACAGACAGTGGAACAATATGTGGAAACTCTCTCCTATTCTCTCTGAAAGTAGTGAGTGACAGAGTGTGTGTGAGAGAGGGTTTGTGCCCAGGTGGGACATAACAGATGCCAGGGCTGCCAATCCTCTTGCAATGTGCATTAGACACAAGCATTTGACTGCTTGTCACATCCTGCAGTACCTTACCAATCCAGTCCCTTGCACAAGTACAGGTCATCTAAGTACAGGTACATTAGCCTCTGTTAATCTCGGTTTATTTTCTCTCTGTTCTGGTCACAGACACCATCCACACATCAGGTTAAACTAAACTAAACTAAAATAAAAAGCTATAGATCGAGTGAGAACATGTGTTTTTTAAATAAACATAGCACAGTGTGCTTCCTGCGGCAGAACGACCCAAAATGGCCCAGAAAACTCAAAAATGCAGAGAATGTGTAAAAATTTTAAATTAATAATTAAATGTATTTTGTTCAACTTTGAGTAAATTTGTTATGTAGCCCGCTATTTGACTATGTTGTTGTGATAAAAAAGCATCAAGAAAAAATAAACAAACATTAACAAATACATCCCACTTTGTGAAGCTGCATTTGTGGCAGTAATACAAAAAGCTCATCTTCCAGGACTTGTGTTTGCTGATTGTGATCCTATCAGGTGGCCTAGGCAGCGTCTGCCACCTCTACTTCAGTGGAACTCCCACACTGAGGCTTTGAAGTGTCTGCTGGGGGTGGGCAGTAGGGGTGAGGGGTAGCTGGGGTATATTGGGGGTTGGTTGGAGGAGGTGTGGAGAAGGGGACACTTGAGTCTGCCCAGCTGTTAAGTGTTCAGAGGGATGACTAAGAACAGGACTCTTATGTCAATGTTATACCTGCAACTATGTAACTCATTCCCACTTGTCCATGTTCTAACATCATTTGATCACTTGGATGGAATTGTAAATCATCTGGAGAAAAAAGGGGTTTTCAGTGGGTTTTCCCAGAGGATGTGAGAGTGGTCCCTTGAACATGCTACATCTGTTGCTCATTGAAGCCACATAGACAATGAGCCTCACTTGCCATATTTCTGGTGCCCTGAAAACTTTTCCATTAAAAAGGCAAACAACCTGACAGATGGAGGGACTGTCAACCATGGCATACTGTAAACCTATTGAAGACTTGACCTTAGCTTGTGCTGTAAAGTGAGGGGAAGATAACCCCCCCCCCCCCCCCTCCCTCCTTGTGGCCATCACTGGCATGATGTGCTCGCTCTCCCCCGCACTGGTCATGTGATTTTACTGCCTCTACTGTTTAACTGATTGGGGGGTGGGGGGGTTGCAGGGAGGGGGTCACATTCCTCTCTGAGAGATAGTTGGTTGGTAGTTGGGGAAGTTGTGGGGGTTGAGATGAGGTTGTAGGTCAGAAGGGTTCAACATGCAGCAGGATGTTCCTTTTCTCCTCCTTTGTCTTGTGTCAGTGTCGCAAGTTTGTTTATGAGAGGTGAAAAATGGAATTGGGAAAAAAGTCTGGAGGACTGTCGTTGTAATGGTGGGTGGGACTATTAGTGTAACTCCTGAGGGGCTTAAGTGTTGGATTTGGATGAATGTAAATTCAAAGCTGATTAACACCCCTTACAGTAGACGCTTGTAATCCCAGAGGGTCATTCCAGAAGGAAAGGAGGAGAGCTGAGTTCATCACGTGCTCGGCTGCCCCTGGTGCTGGAGAGCTCTTGAGTGACACATGATGTTTCAATTTAATCGTGCCTCACTGTGATTTCAACACTGTTACATATTGGTGCTCACACTGATTCATACCCTTGTTCTCTCTCTTCACACAAACCTTCAGGAGCAGGAAGCTTTACAAGTACAAGTACTAAAAGAGTAAAACTAAAGTAATTAAAAGTGTAGACAAGGACAGACCATATTTTTGGTGGAATAGGGGTTTGTGGAATAGGTGCATCCAGTTGTCATTGGGCACACCCAGTGTTAGGGAGTAACGAGTTACATGTAACAAAATTACATAATTTAACTAGAGAATGTAATTCCAGGGAATTACGTTTGCATGAAAATGCAGTGCAATTAACTTTTAGTCATGGAATTTCTAAGTTAAATAGTTTATAGAGTTAATAGTGGGATAGTTCCTGCCTGTGCCGTCAAGCCACTTCAGATGATCCAAAATGCTGCGGCGCGTCTCATCTTCAATCAGCCGAAGAGGACGCATGTCACCCCTCTGCTAATCGAACTCCACTGGTTACCTCTGGCGGCTCGCATCAAATTCAAATCACTGATGCTGACTTACAAAGTGTTTAGAGGATCTGCCCCTTTTTTATCTAAGCGCTCTCATAAAAGCTCAGGCTACCCCCCGACAACTCCGGTCCTCCAATGACTGTCGACTGGCAGTCCCGGCACCTCGCCCAAGGCAATCCAGACTCTTCGCATGTGTCGTCCCACGCTGGTGGAATGACCTACCAAAAACAATCAGAACAGGGCCATCTCTGGAGGCCTTCAAAAAGCTCTTAAAGACCCAGCTATTCAGAGAACATCTTCTATCCTAGCACTAAAATGAACTGAAGCACTATCCCCTAGCACTATGCTCCTTAAGGTTTCTGCTATGTAGCTTGATTGTTATCCTCGTTTTGTAAGTCGCTCTGGATAAAAGCGTCTGCTAAATGCATAAATGTAAATGTAAATGTAGTTGAATGTTCAAATTAATTAAATAGTTACATTTAATTTAAGAAAGAGAAGAAAGACAAAAAGAGAAAGAGAAGAAAGAAAGATTTTATGATGGTAGTAGTAGTACTCAGTTGTCTTAGCTGATGTTAATTAGTATATATGCTAAATAGGCTAAAATGCTAACTATGTTAATCATGCCAACAGTGGTACTCAGTGGACTTAGCTGATGTTAATTAGCATAAATGTATTAGTTATGCTAACATGCTAATATGCTAGCTATGCTAATAATGCTAGTCATGCTAACAGTGGTACTTAGTGGACATAGCTGATGACAATTAGCATATATGCTGATCATGCTAATATGTTAACTATGCTAACAATGCTAATCATGCTAACAGTTGTACTCAGTGGACATAGCTGACGATAATTAGCATATATGCTAATCATGCTAACTATGCTAGCTATGCTAACAATGCTAATCATTTTAACAGTGGTACTCAGTGGACAAAGCTGACGATAATTAGCATATATGCTAACCATGCTAACATGCTAACTATGCTAGCTATGCTAAGCTAACAGTGGTACTCAGGTATGCTAACTGTCAGTTGCTAGGGTACTTCAGGTCACAGGAGTTAATAAGAATAAGGTGTCATATAGTTTAGTGTAGTGGTGAGAGAGAGGAAGAGAGAGAGAGGAAGAGAGAGAGAGAGAGAGAAAGAGGAGGGGTTTGTATTGAGAGTGAGAGAGAGAAGGAAAGACAGAGTGAGAAGTAAAGAGGAAGAGAGAAAGAACGAGAGAAGGAGGGTCAGATTGTAAGCTTAAAACATGAGATAGATATAAAGATAGAGAGAGAGAGTTCAAGAGTTCGAGAAAAAGAAGAAAGAAAAAGAGAGAGAAAACGGAAAGAAAGAAAGATAGAGAAACAGAAGAAAAAAGAAAGAGAGAAAGAGAAGAAAGAGAGAAAGGGAAGAAAGAAAGAAAGAAAGGGAGGAAGAGAAGAAAAAGAGAGAAAGAGACAGAGAAAGAGAAGAAAGAGTAGAGAGAGAGAGAGAAGGAGGTCTGTGGCAGTAATGGGGTAGTAGTAAGTAGTCACAGTAGTGAATTGTAGCATTATATAGTAGTATTATAGGCTAATAAAGAGGATGTATAGTCTTCAGAGGGTCAGGTGGTGTGTAGAGTAGGATAGATAGATAGATAGATAGATAGATAGATAGACAGATAGATGTGAGAGAAGTAGGGGTAAGCTGTAGATAGAGGGAGAGAGAGGGAAATCAATGGATAAATAGAGGTAGAGAGAGAGAGAGGAGGTCTGTGGTAGTAATGGGGTAGTAGTAAGTAGTCACAGTAGTGAATTGTAGCATTATATAATGGTATTATAGGTTAACACTATTCAATAATGTATTATGGCAATGAATAATTTGAAACTGTTAAAACAGGTGGAGGAGAGTAGTGGATGGTAGTCTGCAGTGTAAAGCTGGATTTATACTTCTGTGTTGCGTCGTCGCAGACCTTCGCCGACACCAATCACTCCTTCGCCGACACTACGCATACACCTTTCGCGCGCATGAAAAAAATCCTGACTACGCGTCAAAGTGTCGCCGACACGGTACGCAGACCGACGCACACGTCATGGATTGTGATTGGTCCGCTTTATATCAATTCCAGTTCTCCGCCTTTCCAGTGCGTTGTGTGTACAAGACCGGCATTTTTAAACTTACATAAATGGCCTTATAACTACCCATTCACCTGACAAAGACAGTTGACCATAGAAAGTAATGACCTGATAACTATGCTTATTAACCAGACAAAGCTTCCCATCAACGCATCCGTCACAGTTTGGGAAGTTCCACAGTCTCCAGAAATCTCCGGCTATCGTTTCCCACTGGTTAGTTGACGGACAGTGTGGATGAGGCCAGCTTGTAGCTTACCGCTAGCTACAGCCTGTTGATTTGCACCAGAAGCCAATACTCGCAACGCAACAACCGGAAAACACACACGCAAAGGACCCTTTCTAAACTCAATAACCCCCCAGCGTAGCAATTACGCGGACGCAGAGGTATAAATCGACCACGGAAGTATAAATCAAAAACGTCGGCGAAGTTGTCTGCGACGGTGTCTGCGACGACGCGACGCAGAAGTATAAATCCAGCTTAAGGAGTTCAATCTTTTAGGGGGAACTAGAAACCATTAATAGTAAGAGGGGACTTGAAACTTGAGACAGTTAGCAGCAGGTGCACTCAATAGAGTTTGCCGGTGAGGTTCCGGAAGTGATTTTCCCATTAGTTTTTCCCATTGACATTTAGATTACAACCCACGCTATCCGAATTACGGAAGGAAGACGTCTAACTAGCTACGGCATAACAAAACGATTGGTTGTGCTCAACTAGACGCCAAAATGTAATGTGATCTCCATTTTGTTTCAGTAAAAATGTCTTTTTTCTGCGATTTCCCTTAGAAGTACTTCAGTACCCATAATCCTGAGCAATCCCACAATCCCAGCAACGCATCTGATTCGTGGACAAGTACGTTGCCATGGATGTGTTTGTTGAAGCCCGGGAAAGCAAACAAGTTCACGAATGTCACTGTAGCCAACCTCACAACCATGGTTTTGCTCGTTTTACTGCTTGTTTGACACGACCCTTAAGCCTAACCTAATTTCAACTAGGCATCCTTACCATGTCATTTCCATTTCCCTAAGATTTATAAATTTAATATGCTCATTTTCTTACCTTGCTGGATTACATTAGTTTTTCTCTGTATCTGGTGATATGAAGGGTATGTAACGTGGTAAATGGCAGTTGGGCTAATTAAAAACAGTAAATTCAATTGTTGTGGTGCAATCTATAACAAATGGAAATTACCACAAATCCTGATAAATGCTTTATTGTACCCGTCATTATCAATTCTTTATTCAGGGGAGCTTGACAGAGGCATTTGTAGGGAACCGGTGGAAACTGCAATGGTGGACAGCAAAGTGGTGGTTGCAGTCGGGTACTAAATACTGTACCATGCTTTCGGTTAAAAAAAAACTAAAACTTGATTGATGCAAATCTATTTACACAAACTACTGAGGAAATACACCAAAATTTAGCTATTCGATTGCAAGAGCAACATCGCGTGGCTGTCGTCAACTCCAGGAGATTCAAAAAGAACGTTGGGTGCAATCGTCTTTGGGATAGGGTAAGTACTGGCTTCTGGGATATGTAGTTTCTAAAGTCGGGGGTAAAAATATGTACACAGTCTTGTACCTTTGCCTGTTTTTAGCCTTTTCTTTAGTTTTTTCACTCTGAACGGAAGGTTACACGGTCATCACCTACCCCGTAGCTGGATAGAATGAGTCGGGACTTTAAACGCTTTTAAAACGCGACTTTATGGAAAAGTCAATGGCGAAACGGCAGCCTTGGAACCACTTCCTGGTTGGAAGTTCCGGGTTCACTGGCCAACTCTATTCAAACGAACATTCTAAGACCCATTATGACTCATCGTTCCAACCGACACAGTAGAAGAGTTTGAGCCTATGGAGACAAAAGTTTTATAGATAAACTGCAATAGTTTAAAAAGTATAAGACTTAAAAGGTTGAAAATACACATAGTACAAGGCATGACTGAGCCCTCCGGAACAAAGTTTGAATTAAGTTTCTAGCTTAAACGGTTGAAGCACAGTTAAGTCTGATAGAGGACTAGACTCCCAGTCAGAATTCTCTACACTCTAAAGTCCCCATTTAAAGTCAATGGAGTCAAATTTTTTATAGTTTTTTAGAAATAGTTTAAAAAGTATAAAAGTCAGAACTTAGAAAAGTCATAGCACAGGTCACATGAGCGAGACCTACGAAACAAAGTTTGAACCAAGTTTTTTGGTTAAGCGGTTCGAGAGGAGTAGGCTGCGTTAGGAAATAAGAATAATAAGAAGAGGAATATCAATAGTTTGCATTTTCATGCAAACTAATTACAAAATAAAAGTAACAGTAATTGATTACACTACTTTGAAAAGCTGTGTAATTACATTTACTTGAAGAAAATATACAGGATTACATTTTGAGTTGCATCTGAATATCTTCTGCAGAAAAATAGTCATCATGTTTGCATCCACTTGCTGCTGAATCTACGGCCACAAGCAGTCGGCAGTTCAGAGGATGGCTGCAATGCCAGATAGAGACAGTGTAGGCAGAATGTGAAATATTTGATTTAGCGGGCATAGCCATTCAAAAACGGCAAAATTCTGTGATTAAAGAGGTGTTGAGGTATTAAAGTCTAAGCAGTTTAAAAGGATTTAGATAGCAGTTAAGCAGTTCATTCGAAATGTGGAAAAGTAATCCAAAAGTCATCAAATGTAATTAGTTACAATACTTTGTTAAAGTAATTGAACTACTATTACATTTTAGATAGGGTAACTTGTAACTGTAACACATTACATTTTTAAATTTAACTTTCCCAACACTGGGCAAACTAGTGTTATCAGTGGACCCCAGCCGCTTCTCCGATGACATGGAAGCTGAGCACCAAACACACCTTTAGTTCTGGTGCCGGACCTCAGCTCCACCAATGCGTAGGTCCACAATGTCCTTATTAGCCACATGTGTTTCCACTTTGCGTCTAATCTCAGGGTTTTATTTCCAGGGTGTTCTCACGGTCGCAGGAAATTGGTCAAATATGCAGCACGAGGAGAATTAATAGTCTTCTATAATAATGATAATTAACTGAAATGACGAAACTCAAGTGATGATATCATATGGGGACAATGAAAGACTTCCAAATGGCCTGGCGAGTTGCAACATGTGTGCAGATGGAGAAGAGTCACTGACAGACAAGTGTGAGGCAAATGAGCAATGGCTGAATCAACAACAGCCACAGCAGTTGCCTTGTCACCAGTGTTTTGGCCATTACCACACCAGGCCTAGCGGAGATGGTTAATTGTTTGATCAAACATACATTTACAAAAGCTTCACAGTGCTGTTTATGGAAAGGAGCAGAGTCCACACATGTGCTTAATGGAGGCAAGCACCTTCAAGTCGATAATGTTTTCTCCAGTTTGAGAACAACCTTCATTAATTACGTTTTTCCTTTGATGACACATTTTTTGGACAAATTAGTGTCTTAAAGAGAGCAGAAGACATACCTGATGATAATTTGTTTGTATTGTTCCAAAACAATATAAGGGGACCATGGCACATGCCATTGTGTCCGGCAGACATTTTTTAAAAAGTTATAAATAACTTTGTCTCCCTGACACAATTACTCTCTTCCACAATATACATCCTGAAAGACCCACAAAATGATTTGACTTTCCTGTAGTGCTAACATCATTGTGGTCGAGATGACAAAAATGTGAGAAACCGATCCAGCTGAAGGAATTGCCCACCTAGTCCTCTCCGGTCTAACATAAATACTTTGTGGTGAGATTAGAAGTGTCTAATGTTTCTCAAAGATTTGGATCTTTTTGGATTTGGATCTTTTTGTTTTATTTGGTTTTGGTTTCACTTGTCTCTGAGTACTTGCATACTTGTGTGAAGCCACATTTTGTCTGACCAGCACTCAGCTGCAAAGCCCTCTGACATCAAAAGCACCTCAAACATGGCTGGCAGGGTATACATGCAAAGAAGTGACCTGGAGTGTACAGAGCAGAAACTTCAATGTTTGCGGAGTGAGAGTGTCTTTTCGGTGTGACCCCCAGTCTGTTCATGATGTCCTAACACTGGGAGGATGACGTCAGCTCATCGTTTGTCTGTTAATTAATGCTGTAAACAGGTGAGTGCTAGAGAGACTCCTCTCTGCCAAGGGCACTAAAACAAAACAACAAGGAAGTTAGAGTCGCTTTAGGTGGGTAAACAAATAGACTTCAGAGGTGCATGTGCCTGTGTGTATGTGTGTGTGTGTGTGTGTGTGTGTGAGAGAGAGAGAGAGAGAGAGAGAGAGAGACAGCTGCAGGGAAGAGGGGCAGTAGGTGTGTGTGTGTGATTAGAATGGGAATGGAGGTCAGGTCTTTCCCACCTCTCCCTAAGGGCACTCCTCATGGAAGGAATTTTTTCATCACATTCTCTTTCATCCAACAAGTAGAGGCAAACACACACACAAACACAAATACACAGTCAAAAACTAGGTTAATCAAAAACATTTACCTCTTCTGCCTTCCCTCATGTATATCAACTGATGATCATCAATTCTCATTATTTGCACTGAATACAGCCAAAAATGCCTTAAAACAGTCCTGTACAATTCAGACTGTCCAGAAATGTTGGGAGCAGTTACTGATGGAGAGAAACCGATAGAAAGAAAGATAGTAATAAATAACTTCCATTCTTTGTAACATTGACATTTGCTATCTGATGGTATTGTATGTTGTTACATAGACACACATTTAACAGATTCTGTCAATCAGAACTACAAAATGAACAAACTAACTTAAACTTAAACAAAGTACTTCTATCTCCACTACACTGATACATTACTGATGTTTTTTAGAAAGAGAGACATCTAGTGACCAATCCTCAGCATTGCTCTGACTTACATGTGACTGGCTGTTACCATAAACAAGCATTGCATTCTGAAAATTGGTACACGCAGATCCTTTGTAACCATGTTGTAATATGAGCACATTTGTGGTTTCACCAACCAATATGGCTCAAACATTTATTTCAGTGTCAGGATCATGACTAAAATTGACATTTGAGTTATAAAAGGATGAATTTTCACACACATGCCTTTTTATTTTTGCTATTTACATCAACAACCACATCCAAATTCAGGGCCTTTTTGTATTCAGAAAACGTCCACTGCCCAGTCCTTGCTGTTCCCCTCTCTCCAGATAGTAGATAAGGACCTGGAAAGTAGGGCCTTTGTTCCAAACGCTTGAAACATGAAACCAAGTTGAGCCCCAATTGCCGATATGTAAGGTCACTGTTGGCCTGTGGTGTGTTGAACTAATGCCAGGTTGTCGAACTATCTTGCTACATGTGAATGTGTGCACAAAAATAGGGATGTTGGGGGAGGGGTGGGGTAAGGGCTCAAACCATAAAACATCTTGCTGATCAATGAGGTGTTGATGACATAACATAAGAGCAAGGATTTTATGTTCCACATTGTCTTTGTAAAACATTTTTAAGAGACAAACAATAAATGTAATCAGACATATAAAGCAATAATCTCTCTTCATTAGGCCCCCTTGAAAAACAATTGCCTGATAAACTGTATCAAGTGATGAGCGATCTGAGCAGTGTCTGATTTGATTTGTGAGTGAGCCAGCACCCCCGCACCCTGCTGACACAAATATGCAAGTACAACCAAAGGGGAGTGAGATGGGGAACGTCTCAGCAAGAGAGTGAAATGTTCAGTTATCTCATGGCAACATTTACAACCAGATGCTATCATTGCTTGTAAGCTGCCTGGCCTGACAAGATTTTCTTTCCCTTCCACAGACTCCCTGACCCCACCGCCCTTGAGGCTGTACTGCAGATCACAGCCAAGAGCAACAGGATGGGAAATAACAGTGAGTAAACCACCCAACACTGCTGGGGCAGAATATATGAGCCCCCACCCCACCCCAAACGTCTCTACCTTAAGGGTGCAAAAAATCCCCAGCAGTGTTTCAATATTTTCGGGCCCCAGTCAGGCTGTTTTGTAGCCGCCCTAGTGGAGCCTAATAGGTGCTGTGTTTACTGCTGTTGCTGCTGTGGTGGCCTCAGTGGGGATTTGTAGCAGGCGTGGAGGAGCCCTGGGAGTGCAGTCACGTGGGCCCCGGCTCAGATTAGCTGGAGCCAAAGGCCTGAGGGGGTCACTGCTCCTGAACCTCACAGAGCCTCCCGTGGGAAAGACTTGTGGGTCGTTTCCTGTGCAGGACCACACTGGCAAAAACAAAACGTGAACATCAGTCTAGTGCCATAAGCGTTCTCTCTTTCTCCCTCGCTCTCTCCCTCTCTTTCTCCCTCTCTTTCACAGGGTTCTGCACAGCTCAGAGAGATGTGAAATATTGGTTTCCTGTCCACATTCCCTACCTCCCTGCCTGTGTTTTTCTTGGCCATGGGAGAGGTACCAGGCTGGGCTAGGACCACTGTGATATTATAGGTTATTCTGCCCAGGCAACAGGCATCAGACATCTTCCAAAGCCACCTCTACATTAATAACCTTTTTTTGAACACACTGCCTGACAGCCTTAAGGCAAAAATATTTACTGAGGAGTCAAAGTATGACTTTTGATTTACGAGAGACAATTTCACCACAATGTTTCACAATGTGTTGAAGCAGTTGACAGATGCTCAAAATGATCAAACCCTCAAAATAATTCAACTTCCACTTTCCCAATGTCAGAGTAGTAGCCTATACCTCAGCGATGATGACCTGAACACTTAACTGCTGTACGGTGTCATTATTATTATATTTATAATTATATTATATTTGGCAAACAGTCTCTTACCTCTCATTTTCTTTCCCTTTCTCTGAGGCATGTTTGTCTGAGAGGACAGTTATTTTGTTACAGGAACTCTGTCACTGGCCAATATACCTGCACTAGAGTTTATCTGAAGGTGAGACTGTGGCAAGTGTAAATTATGTTTTGAAAGCACTACCTTAAAACCATCTCATGACCATCACCTGACTGTCACACTGTCACTGTCTCCACTGGTATTAAAAGAATGCATACACATAACTTTACATTTCAAATACATTCTCTACTGTGAACATAAGGCCTTAACATAATGTTGTCGTGATTTATCAGCTGAGAAACATGCTTGCTTGAGGCTACAAGGCTACTATTGTGCCACTAAAATCATCCAAGATGTCTTTTACCCAATTCTCTTTGCTGTTGGGGATATTCACAAAGCAGGTGCTATTTACACACCCTCTTCTCACCCTTTCTTTCCCAACCACTGCTGTGTTTTGTCATCTAGATCACTTTCTCACAAATGCATGGAACACTTACACACAAATGCATTGAAGGCAACTAAGGCTAATGCTTGATGTTGGTTATGAAGTCAGGCTAGGCTAATGCTAGATGTTGGTCTCTTTCATGCTGACTGACTATAGAACACACCTTAGAGCATTAACACGGTCTGTTGTCATTTAGGCAGAATCAATCACAAACTAATTAGCAGAAGGAAGCTGGCATTTTCTGCCTTTATGGCCACACAATTGAGATTTATATTTGCAAACATGGTAAGGTAGTTACAGCATGTTAAGGTCTTGTTCTGTGTACAAACATGACAAAGAGTCACCAGAGATTCCCTCTACCCACTAAGCCCTCTCAGCGAGTTTGACTTTGGCCAAGTGCCACTTAAGCCAGCAACTAAACCTGCCAAAACACACACTGTAAAGGCTGCTTCCAATAGACAGCTGTAAACATTTTACATTTTTTGCCTTAACATTAACTGAATTAATTTGCTCCAAATTCTACATAGGCTACACAGTGTCAAAATCATTCCCTCACTTTATGAATTGCATTCATTAATAAGCCTTGAGAGTTTTACTTCCAGAAAGTCAACATCCTAGTTTTGTCTAGATTAAGCTGTCAGAACTATGGTCACCTATTAAAATGTAGCCTCAAAAATGTATGGAAGTAGCCAAATGCAAAATCAAGTAGGCTAAGAAATTAAACTGACATTCTTTGAGTTAGAAGAATCCATTCAAAGTAAGAACGTTTATCAAATGTTATCAGTGGAATTTTACTGATATTTGTTCTGCCTGACAGGCACCACATCATAGACTGTATACCACCACATGTGATGAAAGGTGAAAATATTTGGAAATCTTTTCAGTCAGGTGAGAACAAACTTTTCTTCCACTTCATACCCTGCTGTTCCCCTATCTTTGTCATGTGATTTAAAGTTTCTTTCAAGTTTTTCTCTGCTATGACTTACCTGATTTGCAACTTAGGTCCACCTCCTACTGACAGAAATTTGGGATCCCTTTATGCCACGCTGCCTGTGCTTAACATTAGTTTCAGCAAGAACGATTCTTTTAAATTGGTTTGTAGGTAACTGAGTGGTTATATGATGTTCAGATCTAGAGAGAAATGTCCAGCTCAAGCTTTTGCCCACACTCATGCAGCTGTCTCTACAGCAGAGGGCGGTGTTGGGCTACGTTGTTGTCCAGGCTACTCATCGGAACAATAGTTTGCGAACACAGGTGCCTTTGTCATTGCATGTACACTCCGTAATTAGGCCTAGCCTACATGTTTTAGATAGACAGATAGATAGATAGATAGATAGATAACTGTAATTTAACCCAGCCCACTTTTTAAAAAACCAGTGTTTAAAGGATAGAAACAACAAATGCCCATTGCTAGCCATTTTAAAGGCAGGCAGAGGCGATTCTATATTTCCCAAATAGCCGAGACAGGAGCATTCATCAAGATTTTGGTGTCAACCACTTTATTTCATTTTAGACAACCTGTGAAAGGGGCTCAATGTGTTAAAAACCGAACTATCCCTTTAAGTAAAAAAAAGCATTATACTTAGGTAACATACAGGATATAACAAGACAAGACATAATATATAGTAAGTGTTCCAACAGTGTACACTGGGAAGTAGTATACTAGTCTACTTGAGGTAGTCCCAGGTTGTGGTTGGTAAGGGTTTTTTGTTTTTAGTGCAGCACCAGATTGTAGCAGCAGTGATAGTAATATAAATAGTGGTAAAAAGAATACTAAAATATATAGCAGCAGGTGTGTGCAATTTGCAGTGCAGAGGTAGTTATTTTCAGTCAAGAGTGTTTTTAGTTCTTAGTTCAGAGTGTTTGTTTCCTTGTTGGGGAGTGGGTGTGGGTGGGGGATGAGGAGGGTCTCACTCATCAGCAGGCTCACAGCCTGGTGGATGAAGCTGTTGGTGAGCCTGGTGGTGCGGGAGCGGAGACTTCTGTATCTCTTTCCAGAGGGCAGGAGGCTGAACAGACAGTGTACGGGGTGGGTTGCATAGTTGAGAATTGTGATGGCGGGTGAGACGGGTGGTGTAGATGTCTTGCAGGGAGGGGAGTGGTCCACCAACTATCCTCTCAGCTGTTCTCACAATGCGTTGTAGAGCTTTCCTGTTGTAGTCGGTGCAGCTACCACCCCACACAGTGATGCAGCTGGAAAGGATGCTTTCAATGGTTCCTCTGTAGAATGTGGTCAGGATGTGTGGTGGGGCACTTGCCCGCTTGAGTTTGCACAGGAAGTAGAGGCGCTGTTGTGCTTTCTTGGCCAGTGATGTGGTGTTGGTAGTCCAGGAGAGGTCCTCACTGATGTGCACCCCCAGGAACTTGGTGCTGCTCACCCTCTCTACTGCAGCGCTGTCAATGGTCAGTGGGTGGTCACAGGTGCGGCCTCTCTGGAAGTTGACAATAACCTCCTTGGTCTTGCTAACATTTAGCAGGAGGTTGTTGTCTCTGCACCATGTGGTCAGAAGCTCAACCTCTTTCCTGTAGTGGGTCTCATCGCCCTTGGTGATGAGCCCCACCAGCGTTGTGTCGTCCGCAAACTTCACAAGGTGGTTGGAGCTGTAGGTTGGTGTGCAGTCATGTGTCAGCAGGGTGAAGAGCAGCGGACTGAGCACACAGCCTTGTGGAGCCCCCGTGCTCAGGGTGATGCTTTTTGAGACATTGTTGCCCACACGCACCGCTTGAAGCCTCTGGCTGAGGAAATCCAGCAGCCAGTTGCAGAGGGAGGTGCTGAGGCCCAGTTTGTCCAGTTTGCAGATGAGTTGTTGTGGTATTATAGTGTTGAATGCTGAACTGAAGTCTATGAACAGCATTCTCACATATGAGTCTTTCTTGTCCAGGTGAGTTAGGGCTGGGTGGAGGGCAGAGCAGATTGCATCCTCTGTGGATCGTTTCGCTCTGTATGCGAACTGGTATGGGTCCAGGGTGGTAGGCAGGGTGGATTTGATGTGTGACATGACTAGTCGCTCAAAGCACTTAATGATGATGGGTGTCAGTGCCACAGGGCGGTAGTCATTGAAGCAGGCTGGGGATGATTTCTTTGGCACAGGTATGATGGTGGCAGTCTTGAAGCATGATGGGACAATGGCTTGCCTCAGGGAGGTGTTAAAGATGTCTGTGAAGACATCCTTCAGCTCCTCTGCGCAGTCTTTCAGCACACTGCCAGGGATGTTATCTGGACCCGCTGCTTTCTGGGCGTTGATGGCAGAGAGTGTCCTCTTCACGCTGGCAGACGACAGGCACAGAGGCTGGTCGTGTGGAGGTGGTGGTGTTTTCTGTGGGCGTGTGTTGTTCTGTGCTTCAAATCGTGTCTTTTCTGAGGGTATATCATCAACCTCTGTAGAAGACTGTACTTGACCGTACAGTCCATCATATCTTCAGTGAATTCCTGCAGCATCTCAGGTCTCAGCAAGGTCCACTGGCCAGATTCTGGATGTCAAATATTAACATGGTGTCGGTTGTACTAAATCTTATGAGGGCGTGAAGGAAACTGGGCATTGCAGATGGCTAGCATTTGATCCATCATCCCCTGGACCATTGCCTATGATAATCTGAATTATGCAAGATCACTGGCTGCTTACTACTGAGAGATGAGCCACATTCAACATGAGAAACCAGATGTGTAGATGTTTCTCTGTGAAGGTGGCCTTTCGGCCCATCTGAGTGCAACAAACACATTTGGCAGAATGAAAACTTCTGTAGTACCTTCCAGAAGGTTGGGGCAGACTGGGCAATGACACCTGAGTTGTATGCAGCCTTACAAGAGTACAGCTCCAGAATCACCAACATTAATGAAATGAGGTATGTACTTTTTTGTGCAAAGAAAGGCATAGAATCCTGGCAGTTACCTACATGCTCAGATTCTCTCATAAAGCACTGTCTCAGAGCTAACTCAATATGCTATCTGGAGAAGATGCCTCGAGAACAACACTGAAGTCCCTTCCCCAGTTGAGCATGGGTGGTCTAGAGTGGACCAAGATGGTGGTTTGCAGCTCTCCATAGTTCAATGTCTCCATTGGTCCACAAGCAGTACTTGAGTTTCTGTCCTGCGCATGCAAGAGGGACTGTGTCACTCCATCATGTCAGTGTGTTGCAAACAACATGGCCTGCACTGACCTATGGCATGCAAGACGGTGCAAAAACCAGAATGATGACTTTGCCGATGAGGAACAATCCTATTCCTCTGATGAGGCTTCTGACGAGATTGATTACTGTCGTGGCCTTGAATGATGCAATGTGTGTGAAAATGTCATAAAATGTCATTGACCATGCCTAAAGGTCATGACCTTGACCTTTTACAGTAATAACAATGTCATAATTGGGTTTACAACACCTTAAGACATAGGAATCCATGTCTCATTGTTTATTTGTTATAGATTTTTAGCTATGTAAGTGTTCTGCTTAATTTATACACATTATTTTTCTCAAACGCCATGTCTGATATAAGTCTGAATATCAAATCAGATAATATGGATAAATGATAGGCTACATTTTCTGAATCCTTAGGGTCATGCCAGTATTTCAGTGTTTGGATTTTGCTTCTCTGATGCTCCCTGGTGCCACAGGATTAAAAGATACAAGATGACTTAGGTGGAAATGGCAGGAAAATGTGTCTGATTTAAAGTTTAAAGAGCTCCAGGGTTGGCTGTAAATGTTGGCTCCAAAATGTTCACAAGATGATTTAAATGAAAGCTCAGTCTCTCCTTTAAAATGATACCAAACATAACTAAGTAAAACATTTCGATATGCCCAATATAGATTTTAAGCTATGTTAGTGTTCTGCTTTTATACGCCTTATTTTCTCAACCTTAGTTTACATTATGTGTGACAACTCAAAACAGCTACTCTTGTCAGATGGCCATACATCATTGAAAAGCTGAGATGCAGGCTTTCAGAAAAGGTATGGTAGCCTTTGCCACCTTTTCGGTAACGACCAACCCCACTATAAGGGCTTTGGAATTTAGGCTACACAAAGTGCATTGTAATTTACACCCCAGTTAGTGCAAATTGCAGGTAGCCTAGTTTGGAAATGGTTTCCCTTCCTTGTCCTTAGCTGAAATTGGAGTAGTCTTTTCTTTGCTTGCTAATCTGCGTACTATTATGTCTTTCTCTTCATTGTTCTCTGGCCATAGTGCTTGATCTTCTGTAATTTAACCCAGCCCACTGTTCCCCGCATTTTCACTGCTGCCCATAGGGCTACACAGTCCGTGTTTGATCTGACTGATAGGCTACAGGATTTTTCAACACGAAATAATTTTCAACTGCATTATCGATTGAGCATAAACCCGCCCTCTTCAAAGGTGACGTGCCGCCTCCGTTCTGCGGGTTGATTTACCGCCAAAGAGAAAACGCTAGCAACCCCGCCCATACTCCTTGCTGTCCCTGCCCCATCCTCAACTCCCTCACTGCACCTTTCTCCTCCTCATCTCTGGACGCGAGAGTATGCAGAGCAGAGGTAAAAAAAATGCCTAATAAATGTTATCTTATTCCACTGCATGTATAAGATTAGCTGTACGTATGACTGCAATTGTCGGTTTAATGGTTAGTTAATGTAAATTGATAGGCTACTGTAATCACTTAGCCTAAAATAAATGCGGTCGACGGAGATCCTCATTTTCTCATTCTGTTGTTTTTTCCTAGTCGAATTCATTTACGTTGTTTGATTAGGTTAATTCATGTTATTGTTCGATTGGTCAGTTAGTAGTACTAGTTGTTACAGAGCTGCTGCGACCATTGTCTGCTGATGATGCTGTTTGTGTACAAGACGTGTGGGTTACGTTATTATTGTATCCCTCATAGTTTGGGAGTATCAATTGGGCACGCCAAACTGGTGGAGACATGTTTGCTGTCAAAACTTAAGCAGCCATTAAGCTTTGGTTACATGACGTTTTAATAGCACCCGCAAATTGTTTATGTACTAACCGTGCGCCACAGCCACAGAGTTGGCAATCCGGGAAGCCTGTAGTTTTTTTTGTGTGTTAGCATTTTACGCCCCTTTGCCCAATGTCCATGTCATGTTCGTTTGCACCTGGTGAAAATAATATGTGAGCGAAAGTACGTGAGTGAACAAAACGTGAACAAAATGCTAAGTATGTTCACATTTGTCTTTATCAAGATGCTAAATTAAGAAATCTAGCGAGTGTCGGTTGGCGCTGTCAAGCCGACTAAAGTAAGTATCCATGGTTACTGAGAGAGTATCTTATTTGATTTCATGCATCTAGAGCAGGGGTGGGCAATTCATTTTTACTTTGGACTTTAATTCTGCTCATTATTAACCCCCCCCCCCCCCCCAAAAAAAAAAAACGTAAGCAAGTCATTGTAATAAGCTTCTACTGGAAATCATTTGTGTTTAAATGTATAGTTCCAAAACACGTATAAATTAGTATTAGTAGCCTATACCACTACAGACAGATGCAAAAGCATTACAGTTGTACTGCTTAAACACTTCATGTGTATTCATGACTGGCATATGTGGGCCAGACAGGGATGCGCAAAGGGCTGCATGTGGCCCCTGGGTCATAAAATGCCCAGGTCTGATCTAGAGCCACAGTTCCCTAAATGTCATTTAAACTGCTAAGCTCTTCTATGTATGTTAACCTAGACTCTGTGATTGTTGTATGAAACCCTAGACTACAGTTATCTCCTGCTGCCTTGGTGACGTGCTAGCAAAGTTACTTGGGAGTGTAGGAACAGGTGTTTGAACGGATCCTGAAGACCACACATAACATATTTCCTGCAAAGAATGTGTGTGATCAACTTTCTGCCATTGTTGATTACCCATAACTTTTTCTATTCAACAATTTCTAATTTGGAGCTTACAAAATCACGGTGGATCTTGTAGCTAGAAACCTCTGAAATCCGAGGAATTATGTAAGGAGTAAAAAGTAGTTAGAAGTAGTTAAGATGTCAAACATCATCAAAAACTTTTATGTCGTTTATCTAGATTATCTTCATGGCACGTCAGATATGATCTCATTTGTTTAAGATATTGAGTAAAATCTTTGAACGCTTATGACAAACAAAACTGAGTTTACTCTTGACTGTTATTATGTGCAGAATACTAATTCGTGTCACCTCATTTTGCAGTCTTTCCCACAGTTCTGTCTCAATTGAACTGAATAACCTGCGATTCATTTAACAGATCAAAGCACATGTTGTTAAATCATGAATACTTCCTTTTATTTTTGTACTGTAGGCCTATATTTCGCAAATCTTAAGAGTAAAGCCTTTTGGAAATGGTTCCTCTGCAGGATGGAGACACTGCTGAACCAGTGGCTATGGCAACAGGAGTACTGGCTGCCCCCTGGCATCACATGGAAAGACATGCGAATGGAGGAAAGGATGGAGAAGGGAAGTCGGTACCCTTTACCTTGTGACCTGCTTCTCACTCTGCCTCTGGCTCTTGGCTTCATTGTCCTTCGTTATGTCTTTGAAAGGTCAGTGGCCTTTCATTTTAACAGCACTTCTCCAGATCTACCACACACCCCAAGCCATGAGCTTCACTGTGCCGCTAATCCTAAAGCTTTGCAAGAAGATGGGGTGGTGAATAGGGTGTTCATTTTCTTAGATTATGCTTAGATTATCTTGCACGCCATGTTTGAGGTCCCATTTTAGAGCCATAATCTTTTTGCTTTCTGTCACTCTGTTCTTCACCTTAAGTTTTTTTTGATCAGCTTTCAGGGTCTGTGATGAAGGTATATTAAAGAGGCATGTTTCAGTTCAGGTTTCAGATTCCAGTTAAATATCTACAAGTAGAAAGGCACGAAGATTCTGGTTTAAATGCATCTTACAGTGAAGGGAAAAAAGTGCACTTTGCACCAAAATGAGGTTACAATGAGGTATGACGGACTACCATCAAAGCATGTGATGGATCAAGACTATAATGGTTTCAGCAATACTCTTCATGTCTGAATTGATTTTTGTCCGGTTTTATCCGTTTGAGATGTGTGGGGCCAACCCTGGGGTGAGGGTGGGGTCTGTTTACATTGGAACAGCAGGCTAGCCTGAGGGTGATGCTGGTAAGGCAGCTGTTTCTCTGTAACCCGAAGCCCTCTCCAGGCAGCAAACCCAACCCTGCCCTTCTGTGACAGCCTGACTGCTTCTTGACAGCTCAGTACCATCTAATTAGGTCTCTAGAATTACACTGATGATACCCATAAACAAATGTTGGTAGCCATCAAGGAATTCTGAAGTCTTAAATAGGTGTAGTCTGAAAGGGGCGAAAAATAGAGCATCACTGATTGTCACTGTGTGTCTTGTGGCTTCACATTTGTACTGTTAACCCAACTAACAGGTGTATGTATTATCGTTAGTGTGCTAGTGGCATGACTAGTTGTTTTTATCCTGCAGGGTCGTAGCCCTGCCACTTAGCAGATGTCTTGGTGTCCGGGACAGGCAGCTGGTGCGGGTCGCCTTTATCCCAAAACTGGAGGCATTTTATTTAAAGAAAAGAAAGCAGCAGCCTTCTCAGGTAAGTGTACCAGATGCCCAAGACCCCGCCCCCGAGTGTCCCCACCAGAGGAAGGTCTTTTCACTTCAGTAATGAATGGGTGTCAAAGCTACAGTATGACAATGTTTTTCATTGGTTGTGTATGACTGATGTGTGTTCACTGGTCATACTATGAGGACAGTGTCTGTGGACAGAATAGAAATGGGTAATTTAAATGTGAGTGGATATAGCACAGGATAAGGCATCACAAAAGCCCAAATTATCCAGGGTATTCTGACATAGTATCTTAGAATAATGAGATAATATCTCAGAATAATGAGTATCATATAGTATCTCATTATTCTGAGATAGTATGTCAGAATAGTGAGATAACAATCACAGAATAATGAGATGCTCTGTCAGAATAATGAGATAATATCTCACATTTTTTATTTTTAATGTGGCACAGTAGTGTAGAGCAGTTTTGCAGCTGTGAAAATTTTTTTGTGTGTATACAGAAAAAAGTTGGAAGAAATGCACCATCCATTCTTCAAGTACACAATTTACATACACAAGCCACATATTGTTTTCTGCAACTACAAAATTCTTATTACAAATCACACAAATCACAATCTTTTTACAGGTGCAAAATCTTTTTTTTTACAAGTACAAAATCATTTTACGGGTAGAAAATCTTTTGGGCATTGATTTGATTCCAAAGACTGGAGTCACAAGAAAATGGTCTGGACTCAATCTGCCGCACAGAATTTGCAAGTACAGACACAAGTGAGTTACTATTGCGTAGAATTGGTTGGCTTCAAACCAGCTGCAATCATGTTAGAAAACGCACTGCTAACTGCTTTTGATGACAGAGTATGGAATATATTTGTTGATGTAGTTATGTAGGTTACTGCAAAACACAGGGAAGTCCAATGAGCTACCTTCAGGGCAGCTTGATCTATTTCCTAGATCATTTGCAAACCAAAAAGCTTTCTGTATTCACACCCCATATATAGTACCTGTGTTCAATGTGTCAGCACACCATCATCCATTTTGAACACAGAAATACAGGTAACATTATCCGGTAGGACTATGTTTATGTTTGCATAAAAAGGGAAATTCTGATTGGCATACCCGATACATAGACCTAGGTACACTATGTACATCATAACGTTCTGTTTGTTATCTTGTTAGAAGTTAATTTGTCTAGTAGGTCAAGCCACATGATCTGCTGCCATTTTGTGTTTTAAAGGCTACCTGTTGATGATCACATAGCTCTTTGGCATGCTGGTGAGTATGGCGCAGGACTTATGACTCCTCGTCTCTTGTTTGAGAGCAGAGTGACATACTTGGGTTGGAGAATCAGTGTGGACTAACTCGGAGGCAAATTGAGACTTGGTTCCGCCATCGTCGCAACCAGGACAAACCAAGCAACACCAAGAAGTTTTGCGAAGCGTCGTAAGTCACAGCTGGGTTTTTCTTAGGATTTAAGTTCTTAAATCCTAAATCCTGGATTTAGGATTTATACTTTATACTGGATAGAGGAAATCTAGTTAACTTGTATTGTCGACGTATATAATATTACACGTCCATATGAAATAGTAAAAGCTGTCAAGTCAACCAAGTCTGTGTGTCAAATGTTTTAGGTGGAGGTTTGTCTTCTACCTTATAGCATTCTCAGCAGGCCTTGCTTCTCTTATAAATGTGAGTACTGTGCATATTCTCCCCTGTGCCTTATGTCAATCTACATGTACCTTGCCTAAGTTTCTGTTAATAACGTGTGCTTAAATTATAAATGATCTCTTGTCATGCTTGCATAGCTCTGCTACTACTTGGGCTTGGCCACCATCTGTACTGATGCACTGTAGTTGCCTTGCACACGCGTCTGAACATCTGACTCTACTCTACTTTCTGTCCCTGCAGACCACCTGGTTTTGGGACCAGAGAGAGTGTTGGCAAGGCTACCCCAAACAGGTAAGAAACTGGACTCTTTACCCCCACCCCGACTCCCGTGAAGAATCGCAGGAAGTGAACAGGCGTGACACAGTTTTGCTAGCTCCAAGAACATACCCCTTTCTGCTTGTCTTTTGCTAACTGATATCAGAGTAGTTTCCTTAGTGAACCCCCAAGGCCTACACTATTCCCGCCCCCAATGTGAACAGGAAAAAAAAAAAAAATGATCCCTCCTTTTCAGAGTTCAGATTTGAATGGTATTGACTCTACTGGCGAGATCTGAAGCTTTGCAGTGTTTTCATCCTTTAGGGTTAAAGGATGTGAGTTTGGGGCTCCAAGAGCAGAGTCAACTTCCCCCCATTGTTAATAGGGTTGGTCCTGTTTATAAGCTGTTGGTGCTGAAAGAACACAGATTAGCTTAAAGCAAGGAGGGTGAATCAGATGCCAAATGTACATTAGAATGTTTTAGTGTGAATCTTGTCTGCATAGAGATTGTTTCAGTATTAATCTTGTCTGCATTGAGATTGAATGAGCCAAAGTTCAGAGCTCCAAAGACCAGAACTTTATTCTACTGGTGTGGCACATTAAAAACCCATTAGTTATGATAACACTTCTGTGCTCTAAACCCAAAACATTTTCCGAAATCTAAAGACACTCAGGCAATCACTTACTACTTATATCTTCAGTTAATGACTTGTACTACATACTGTATATCCAAAGAGGTTAGTGACTTCCTCCCTACTCTAGTTGTGTGTGTGTGGAGGTGGCCATGCAAAGTTAGGTGTCCATGTAAGACCCCACAGAAGATCGTGTGTGTGTGAGTGTGTGTGTATGACCAAGCAGGGGGTGGACTGGCTTCATGTTCCCATCCCCCCACAGTTACGCATGGCTAGCTTCCATCCTAACGTCCTCTTTGTTGTGTGTGCAGCTGGTGGCCGAAGCTCACTACTGGTACTACATCGTGGAACTGAGCTTCTACTGGTCCCTTCTGCTCTGTGTGTCTGTGGATGTCAAGAGGAAGGTAGGTGGTGCAACGTCCCAGTACTCATACCAACCTCCCCAAACCCAGCAGTGTAAGAAGGCTGTAAACAAATCCAATCTATTCTGAGCACTTTACTCACCTGAACGCCAGACATACTGTCTTACCAATGCAGCAACACTAGCTGGTAGGGCTTTGGCCAGATGTTGGAGGCAAGCAGATAGAGTAAAGGGAAATGAATTGCGAGGGAAGAAATAATGTCTGCCTGTTTTGTAGTGTTTTTTTATACATGAGAAGCTGAGTGGGCTGAGTGAGCAAACGGTGGATGTGCACCACTGACTGTAGGTATCCCTTTATTTCTCACTGGTCTCAAATGACACCCCCTCCCTCTGCTGTGTACATGGAGCCCCACTGTCATTTGGAAGTAGGGAAAAAACAAATCACGTCGTCCTGCTGTGAAGATTGCTGGGAGAGTTACTGCAGATCTTGCACGTGAAGCAGAAGCACACTGATTGCCTTGGGTTCAAATTGATGAATCAGTGCTCCATTGTGTGCCCAATCAAATTTCACATAGGATCTCTGTTGTAAGACATGTTACTTAAAGGAGAAGTCCGGTGTGACTTGGACCTGGACTGTACTGGAAGATATTACCGAGAACAAACATATATCCAATGCTCATCTCCGTTCACCCCCAGCATTCCGCATGAATCCATTTTTAGCCGAAGCTTTCATTAACCTTACACTGTTAGCTATAGGGGCACAGCTTTGCCTACGCAGCTAAATCACTATTTTTACACCATTAACAAGGTTCAAAGTTACTCCACACTTCACTGGTAGACTTCTGAGGGCCCTGACATTTAAAATGAGACAATGAGAACTTTGAAAGTGTACAGGTACTTTATTATAAAGACAGTACCTTCTCAGAATTTCCCGGTCGCCACCATCTTGAAATTAAATCATGATAAGTCGATTGACGAGCTACAACCTTATAAATGTCTTTGGTCAAACTCTTTTAAGTTTCATCATTTGTTGGTGCTTTAGTGCTCATGTAGACAGTAACCATATATTTTCAGCATATATTTCCATATATTTACAGTATTGGGCCACATCCACAACAGTTTGGATGTAGTTTGTAGTTTGTGTGTGTGTGTGAATGTGTGTAAGGGCATTGCAGATGGAAATATGGTTGTCTGCAATGTATCTGTGTCTGAATCTATCACTTTTTCAGGATTTTAAGGAGCAGATTATACACCATATCGCCACCATCTTCCTCATTGGCTTCTCCTACTGTGCTAACTATGTGCGTGTGGGAACTCTGGTTATGCTCGTCCATGATTCTTCAGACTTTCTCATGGAGGTGAGCATCTGGAGGCAAATTGAAGAACACATTTGAAGGAGACTTTGTGAGCACTGTTATGGAGATTTGTTTTTGCCCTTTACGACAGTGTTATCGACAGTATGCATGACCTGTCTGGTGACGTTAGACTGTGTGGTGTGCCTCCCTTTCTTAGAACTGTGTTACACACTGATGGAGAGAAACTTCGGCAGTGTGACAAAATGCCCGACACCACCCTCTTGTATCTCTTACAATGCAAATCACTAAAATGTTCCAAACAAACACTTGTTCTAAACAAACACTGCACATTTGATCATTAAACACAGTGTTTAGACAAGACAAGACAAAGACAAGAGGGTTCACAAGAGTGTACAGGGAGGAAAGACACGCCCATTTGGGAGACCTAAGGCGCAGGTGCATTGTGCCAAGGAGGAAGTGATGAAGGGACACAATTAATCAGGTTAGAATTTGGGGTGGGGTTGGAATGGAGAGGAGGAAACTTATCCGAATGTCCTGGCATCCACCTTGGGCTAATTCTTCATGTAAATGTGTCAAGGTAAATGTTTGTTGTTTTATGGGTAAAACAAGGGTCTATTGTCAGTAGGGGACAGCATTTCTTCCCCTGTAGGTTCTGTAGGTGTACTTGATTATTATTTTAAAATAAGGAAATAGTATTTAGTGAAGCAGTTCTTAGGCGCACAAAGCTGCTTTTTTTATTTCTCTGGAACATTCCACTCTTCCTTCCTCAGTAGGAAAGGCGTGATTTGCATTTCAAATGACCTGAGTTTTTAAGAATTGTCTTCAGTATGTGATTTCCTGAGAGAGAGAGGTTGACTGTCTTCCCATGAAATTATATTCTCACGCTGTCTGTCTAAGTGTTGCTCAGGTCACGGCATGTTACACTGCCTGTGTTTGTTTGCATGTGACTTGAAATGTGTTACATGCAGGTGGTCTTAGGGAAGAATTGTTCAGGATGTTCACCATAATGACAGATGTAGATAACCTACACAAGCAAATATAATCTGTCAACAAGACAAGAATGTGTAGGAAAAAAGTAGCACACTGTCTTTGGTGTGGTATTTTGTCATGGGCTGGTATTTTGTTTTGGTCAAAGTTCATCCATGTCTTTCTAACACTATCTGGTGTAAATTATGGGATATTTGAATGCTGTTTGTTCATCACTCTAATTGCTACTAATGACTAGGGTTGTCCCTCAAGTATAGTCACATGAGTTTGTTTTTGTTTGCAGTCTGCTAAGATGTTCAACTACGCTGGATGGAGAAAGACCTGTGATGCGCTGTTTGTTATGTTTGCAGTGATCTTTTTGGTGACTCGACTTGTAGTTTTTCCAGCTAGGTGAGACATTTAATTCAAATATATTTATACAGAACATTTTACAATAGTATTGCCTCATAGCCCCTTAAAGCAAGGTCTACCATAGGAGCAACGTGGCAAGGAAAAACTCCTTGAGGTACAGTAGTTCATCTAGAAAGACACCTTGGGCAGACTGTTGTAGGATAGCCTCATGTTTTCTGACTATTGAACTTCTGAAATCTGAAAGTGTCCCAGGAGCACTGCTAGAGTGTCTTATACAGGCTAATTTAAAAGGGTTACAACGAAGTTATTCGTATTAACTAGTTATTATTCGTGAAAACTAGTTTGAAATTTACATGTAGAAGTAGGCGGGAGACGATGTTGAAGTTTTGGTACGGTCCTGTAGAAATTAAAAATTACGTTGCTGTGTCCCAAATACATAAACTGCTGCGGTGGGGTTCACACTGTCACACAGACCCACAGTTAAGGGGTCAGCTTAACTGCCAAGGATCATGCAGGAAACCTACAATTGTTGCCATTGTTTGGACACATACACATTGTTCATTGTAAAATTAATATAGAAGTCATCTAAACTACAGAATATATTTGGAACATTTTGGTAAACTTATATTTTGTAGGTGAAAAAAATATGTTTTTGAAATATGTTTTAAATGACGATTCAGAGAGATGCTCTTAGCATGAGCTCTTTTGATTATAAAAATATGTATGCATGCTTAGTTAAAGTGAAATGAATCTTTGTCTCTTCTTTCTCTCTCTCTCATAGAATTATCTATACAACACTTGTGGATTCTCTTGATTTTTTCACACCATTTTTTGGCTACTACTTCTTCAATGCGCTCCTCCTGGTATTACAAGCGCTGCATATCTTCTGGGCCTGGTTGATTCTGCGCATGGTCTACAAGTTTCTCTTCCTGGGCAAGGTAAGATGTCTTTCCATTCATTGTCATGTCAGTGGCATTGCTCAGATCCTAATGTGTATGATATCTCTAAAAGGTGGAACGTGACGAGCGGAGCGATGAAGAGAGTGAGGAAGAGGAAGAAGAGAAAGAGGAGTGTAGTTGGGAACAAAAGAAAGGCACTCTGAACTCTAAACTTGCCTCACTGGCCAACAACTGTGTACTCAACAATTTAACCCATCAAAGAAGAAACATGAGTTACCGGATGGCCAATACCAGATAGTGCTTTTCTCACATCCTCATAGATGAAATATGAGGTGGATATGTATTACCTTTGTTTCCCAAGTGAACTATTGAAATATGTAGCTTGTGCATCACTACTGAGGGCCACTCATCATTTCATATTAATTCATAATCATATTGGGAAATGACAAAGAAAAGATGTTTTAACTGAAGAACTGCAAGATTGTTCTCTCTCCTCTTTTTCAGCCCCAATTCATTCGTTTTTAAATGATAGAATAGGATAGAATAGGTTGCAATTCCTGTTGACAATAATTTAGCTAGGATTTATTATCCAAGTTGTTTCTTGCCAATACTTGCCATTGATGACCTATAAATCTATTCCGAATGTCAGAGAAATGTTAGTATATTGTGATGGGGGGGAATGTGAAATGAAAATGAAGCCTTTTTAAGAATGATAAAATTGTCTGTATCTGTGGTGGTCAGGTGTTACAGTACTGGAAGAGGTTTGGTCACTGTCAGTTTCTTCAAAGTAATATATTTCACATGTGGAAAGATAAATAAACATGTGTTGATAGAAATGTGTTTTACCGGTCTGAGTCCTCAGAGGAGAAAGTGCATACAGTTAGGTTGCCACCACCATACATTGGTTGATAACTCATAGGCTTGTATTTTCCTATAAAGTTCAAGATTGTATCACATTTCTAATAATACTGGTATACATAAAATTACTTTACTAAACAGGACACAATGAAACAGTGCAAAAGAATTTCTTAAAATCATGCCAACACTACATGAGTCTTAACTCAAATTATTTCTGTACTAACAACTAACAAGTGTCACAGTATGCCAGACAGCAAGGTTCTCATCTAAATCAAGTCACCTAAGAAGTCACAACTAATCTCAAGACAACGCGTAAATTTAGAGAAGACAGGTGTCCTTTTAGACATCAGTAATTAAGTTATTTTGGTCATTATGCTCATTTTTATTTTACAGTAAGTTTTACAGAAATCCATGATTGGTTTGTTCAGTTTAACATGTTCAGTATTTGTGAGTAAGAATGTAAATTCCTGTGTCCTTTAATCCTTCAGAAATTAGAGAAAGCATCAGTGTCAGTTTGTTGTAAAAAAAATCAATACACTTGCTTCTGGTAGGTTTCTATTGAAGAAAAGGCCACTTTTCAGAATTAAACCAATCTTTAGACATTTACCTTTTACATTTATGCATTTAGCAGATTCAAGCTGCGAGCGTTGAGACATTGAGTGAAAATGACAGAGTTGGGTATCATCAGCAAAGCAGTGGTAAGAAAAGCCATGTTGGTGAATGAGGTGGTATAAATGGTAAAGGGGCCACAGCCCAGAGCCTCATGGCCATGCCAGAAACAATTAACTAGTGGGGTACGAATAGGGTGACCAGATCCATAACACTAAAAAGGAGGTCACTTTTGGTGTCTGGTCACCCAAGGTACGAATTAAACCAGCAGTGTAGGCCTATATTGCTCTTGATACCAATGTTTCAGGGTATAGACAGTAGGATACTGTGATTGTGTTGAAATTAAGCAAAAGTATCTGCTGTCAGATTGGTAGTGGGAGGTGGAGGATTGATTCAAGTTTTATCTAGTTTTCTGAGATCCTGTCCCAAGAGATTTGGCTGCCAAATGGTCCCTGTGAAGTCAGAATTGACGAAGCTTTCTGGATGGAAAGTAAAAATGTTTTCAAACTCAAAAAGTCCAGTTGACTTAACTGAAAACTATGACTACCACAACCTGGATGAATGACAATCTTCACAGACACTAAGCAAAATTCTAAGTATTGTGCTTTATAAGTGCCTGAACTTGCCAGAACAGTAACTGTTTATTTCCCATGTCTAATAAACAGATGATGAGAGCCTGTTATGTATCTGTTATGTATCATAATTCAACTCATAATGCAGCTACTATAAACACAAGCACAACACTAACACAATTACTACGTACATATAATGATCTCATATGAGTATTCACTACTGCAAGAGAAAAATGATTAAAATTGTGTAAAATGTTTAAATGTTAAGCCTTACTGTAATAGCTTTATATAATATAGTACATTGATATCTGTTTACCCACACACATGTATATATGTCAAAAACATCAGTGCAGTTAAAACATAAAGGATGTGCAATAACATTGTGCAACATAAATAATCATTATGAAACAAATCTTAAAAACAGGTCAGTCTGTCAGAAAAACTATTCAGGGTTTCTATTTATGTTAGTAGTTGATCAAACGGATGGTAACACATCCATGTATGGGAACCGGGCAGGGTATCGAATGATCTATTTCCTCGCAAGTGTCAATGTATGGATCGAGGAGAACCATGTTGTGCCTGGCTCTTTTCAGCGTTCGCTCACTCAGCAGGTAGATCTGCCCACTGGCCGTGGCACAACCTGTGAAGAACTTCCGGTCCAGACACTCCTCCTCTAGTAAGGTCCACTCGTCTGTTTCTATGTCCAGTCGCAAGGCCTGCCCTCCAAAGAGGTAAAGCGCACCATTAAGCATCGTCGCCAGAAGGTCATAACTGAGAGGAGATCAGAGAGAGAGAGAGCAGTTAGCCATATGTTTCAGGGTTTTTTAATCCCATAGCCACACAAGTCATGACAGAACATGCTTTGAATGCAAAACGTAATGAAGCTAGACAAACTGGAAAGGCCACTTGCACTTTACTGTATTAGGCAATTATATAAGAAAAAACTGATTCACTAAGCACATTTTGTGATTGCAAATCAGAATCGTATCCTCTGTGTTGAATTAATAGAAAAGAGAGGTCTGTAAACAACTGAAATGAAAAACATCCAGAGTCATCATCATGCTGTACATACCGTGGATGAGGGCAAAATGAGACTACATCCCATTGTTCAGGTTTTATGCGGTATCGCTGGATGCCACTGTAAACCTCTCCATTCTCATCCAGACCACAGGCCAGGTAGATGCAGGATCCCATGGCCACCACAGCCGCTCTCTCCACCGCCCGCACCATGGGGCTCACCCCCTCCCAGGAGTCCGACCCAAGCACCAGCACTTCCACATCATCCACAACGGCCTCGTCCATGCTGCCACCCAGCACGTACAGTCTGTTGCCCACACCCACTGAGCAGTGGCTGTGTCTGGACTTCTGCAATGCTGGGCCCTCTATCCAGCGCTGGTTAACACACTGGTATATCTGCACCCAGTCCACACTGTACCAGCCAATGTCACGGAAGTAGCCCCCTGTGATAATCACATTATCCTCTACAAAAAAAGATATTTATTTCCATACAGGGGTGTCATTCATTTACTGATAAACAAGAATATGCATCGGGAATTCTGTTTCTAATGTGTCAAATGTTTAAACACTGTTGAAATTAAATTGGCAGGAAAATGTATTCAATTGAGTTTAGCTGATTATCAGTGTTTATTCAAACAGAGCAATTTACCTACTGCTGCCACAGAATACTGTGTGAGGTTTTTTTTCTTCATTGGAGCGCAGCACTGCCACCTGCTGCTACGTGGGTTGAACTGGTACAGTGGCTGTTCCTCTACATCATGAGGCCCACCAATCACAAAGAGTGATTCTTTGGACCGTCCCCGGGGCAGGGATTTGCCTGCTGTCCAGCTGGCGGGGAAGTTGTTGTTGAGCCTGCAGATGAGTTTGGCTCTCGGGTCGGATCCTTTAAGTCGGGTCAGCAACTCAGTGAGATAGGGAAGAGTTAGGGACTCCGGGCGCACCAATCCAATCAGCTCCATGAAGTCCTCCTCCCTGCTGGGGTCAAAGGTTGCCCAACGCAGAGTTGCCTCAAAGGCCAAGTCCTCTCGGGGTATGAACAGCTTGTCACTAGCAAGGAGATCTGCCACACTCTCCTTAGACAGATACAGGAAGTCTTCATCTGTTGTTATGGCAGGCAGGTGGGTGAGGGCCACATCTCTGGCTGCAGCATATAGCTGATGACAACCAAACTGCCAAGCATATGCCATCATGCCCAAACAGTTGCTTTGGTGCAACTCCCTTTCAAGGAATTTGCAACAAAGCAGTCTGGCTTTTTCTAGTTGAAGGAAATCAGCAGCCTCCAAGATTCCCAGGACATTTTGTTTATTCAAAGGTAGTTTCAGAGTCTTTGTAAATTCCATGAGAATGTGGAACTGTTCCTTGCGGACTCCTTGAATTGCAATGTGTCTTTTAGTGCTCTCTTTGCCACCACCATAGAACATGGCACGGAAGTATGGACTAAGTTTAGCCAGTCTTTTTCGGTTCACAAAGAAAGTTTCTGATTCCACATAAAGAACGACATCATGCAATATATCATCCTTTGATTCTACATCAGTCTTGGGATGTACCACTGAAAGTCCTAGGGTGAGTCCACAGTTCTCCCCCTCTTTCTTTTGGTAAGCCATATTAAAGGTCTAGCTTCACAGACTGCAAGAAAAAGATATTTATACCACAAGCGGTTGCCAGCTTACTTGGCTAAGTAACTGGGTCACTCTGTTTGAAAACAAGAGCTAAATATAACTACCCATGTGCTCTGTATACCTCTGTCGAAAAAGGCCATTTCTTCTTACAATATAGGCTATGTGGCCTGTATGTATAACATAAAAATCCAATATCCATACATCTCAGACTACTTGTTTTGTGTGGTAGTGGTGTAGAGGTCATTTGGACAGAATAAGACACTCACTGACTATATTGTATGTAGTTGCACATTAACCAAATAAAATAAACGTTTCATACACCAGATGACTTTAATGTATGAGCATGCCCATATCCCATGCCCATAGAGATGGGGTCAAAGTTGAAATCGCAAAAGGGGCGGTCTTGTACATTTTGAACATGGCGGTGAGTTGTGTGTTTTATCAACTCAGTTGTATGAGTTAGTATATGAGTATCACATTGAGAATTTCAATAGCTACATAAAATACAAATGATTATTCGGGTCACACGTTATGGGTTTACTTTATTTTCAAGATGCAGAAGCACACAACCACCTACGTTAGGCAAACTAGCTGGCTAGCAGATATGCTAATTAATAATGTTAGTTCTTGCAAACATATTTCTATTGCTGTTATAGGACAAAGAGAAGAAGAAGAAGGAAAGTATATTCGACCTGTCGAAATATATCGATAAGCCTATCAGAGTGAAATTTCAAGGTGGACGAGAAGGTAGGCAATTTAAACCGTTTAAAGTAGCGACATTAGCTGCTAGCGGACTAGCATAACTCTGTAGCATACAGTATGTGTAGCATCCCATGAAGTCGTTTGCGAACGTTTGCGCTATCTCATAGTGCCACATCATTTAATGTAAACTTGCCATTATTGTAAGAATGCATAGATCTACCTACAAGAGGCATGGTGCGCCTTGATTACATTATCACGTAATAACCAAATAAAATATTTTTTACTTCGGGGTAACACTAACAGTGAACATGTTCATGTTTTTGTCATTTTAGCCAGTGGTGTCTTAAAAGGCTTTGATCCATTATTAAATCTCGTATTGGATGGCACTATCGAATACATGCGCGGTAAGTTGGGTGGGAAGGGATAATATCTTGCTAAATTTGTTCAAAATCTATTCTAACAGAAAAGTGAACGTGGTATTCAAATTCAAATGTTTGTGTTCCTGACCGCAAGTTGAAGCTTTAGTCTACTAACTTATGTAATACTGTGCGTGTGTGTGGTGGGAGTGGATTGGGAAGAATACACACGCAAAGACACACTCGCCAACAAACACTACTTTGGCTTCATCCTAGGGTTAGGGCTCGACGTTCTAACTCATGACCTTGCCTATTTATGCAGACCCTGATGACCAGTACAAATTGACTGAAGACACTCGGCAACTGGGGTTAGTGGTGTGTCGAGGGACCTCTGTCGTTCTCATCTGTCCTCAGGATGGCATGGAGGCCATTCCAAACCCCTTCATTCAGCAACAGGATGGCTAGTCTTCCACACCACCCCATGGAGCTCAGCTTGTACATGATTTCCTGATATTGAAATAGATTACTTTTTGTTTGACATACCTATTCAGTTGAGTTCCTCTTTTATAAATCATGCGTATGCTTCGGACTAGTTCAACTAATTTTGTAAACCATTTTTTTCCATTGCTTTGCATGTTTTGCAACAATGTATTTAAGTTCTGAACCATCTGGTGTGGGTCACTGAATAAGTTAAAAAAAAAAAAAAAAAAAAAAAAACATTGAATGGTTTGCTTCTTGTTCCCTTCTTTTTTTTTTTTTTTAAGAAAAACTTTTTGAAGTGTCCATATTTTTTGAACCAGTATTAGTTTACAATTAAATTGATCTTTCATAAACAGCACAATCCTGAGAGTCATTTTAACTGAAATGTTGTTGCTCTTTACTGTGTGTCTGAGCAGAATTTAAAGCATCCTTTACATTTTAAGAAAACTACATTGCCCATAGTTTTACAATTTACAGCTGAAATAAAAATAAAATTGTTGCTTGTATTTTACACATAAACTGCACATTTACCAAATGCTGGTATTTGTTTAAGAGAGGCCTATCTAATCCCACATCATGAGAGGAAAAAATATCTTGTTTGAAATTGTGCTAAAAATGGTCATGTTAGTCCTCGGTTTGTAACAAGAACAGAGTAACGAGATGGGAGAGTGTGGTGGTGGTGTTAATGTGTTTGTGTTTTCCTGGAGTGGGACATCAAATGTAGGAGTATCACAATTGCAAGGCATCTGTAGAATCCAAACTTCTAAAAGTAGAATCCTACTTAATCCTTTTTTCTGAATCACTCCAATGGGGCCTTCTGGAGAGATGAGATATAAAACACCCTTTATTTCTTAGCAAGACATTAAGTTATCTCCCCTTTCTTCTGCACAATGGTCTGAGGCAAGACGAAGAGCCCCGATGGAGGTGTGCTGTTACAGGCAGTGATAAGAAAGTTTAAAGAAATGCCAGCTATTTAATAGCCTGCTAGGCTTGCTAAAACCGTCCTGAGACTAATATGGATACAGTAGTACAGTACTGTTTTATTATTATGGTCAAGCATTTAGTCCCCGAGAATTACAAACATTTTTTTTAAGGGTAACATGAAAGTTTACTCTTATAGGCCTGGCCTACTTGATACTTTTGTATCTTGCGCATAATCTGTTTTATGTTTCTGGGTGTCGTCCAGGTTAAAGCTTTTAAAAGTGTGGTCTTAGTTGATACCTAACCCATTTGTTTATAGTCTCATAGCATTAGTGATGTCAGCCTGAGTCAGTAATTAGGTGACAACCTGTTCTAAACCAAACGATTTACCCAAGATGTAAAATAAATGTTTAAACATGATCTTTAGGAGTTGGAATGGGAGGGCACAGGCAACATGAGAAGCCGATGTGGTGTCCACTCCACAATTAAAGTGCAGCGCACGCCCACTGATGGGTAGAGATAATAGTGGTGTTTTTTCAGTGGTCTGCACTCCAGGTGTTTCAGCCTCTCAAACTCGCCATTGCCAGTGGGTGAGTTTTGGGGTAAGTGTAATGATTTCAAAGATTTTGTGTCACTCATTTGAATTAACTAGCAGTTATTGGCAGTTACAGTATGTTTTAGACCTATTTGAACTTGGTGAAAACTGGTCAAAACTAATTTGTGGCCATATCTTGGTCTTGAAAAATTATTTTAAATAGAGGTTATGACTAGTTCTGTTAGCTTCTAAAGTTCATAAAAATAAATGGAAAATGTTTCACTTAGGCCTTTGAGTTCTTTGACACTGGGAAGTGGATACATTATACTGTTTACACTTTCCAGTGGGGCAGTGCCCAGTATTGCTAAAATTACACTGTGAAGGAAATAATACAAAATTATCCTTGAGGTGATGGCTTCTGTAACAGAAGCTGAGACGAGCCATGGTTTCAGCTGTGGTTAAGCCACATTCACACATTTTAATCAGAAACAGATCAGGAGCTGTCAGAACTGGCACAGTGATGTAGATGGTTAATGGTGTACAATTGTGCCCTTAGATTGACATGGATAAGGAAAAGAATGTGGACAAAGGCCATACTATCTCATCCTTTCTTCACTACAAATGGGTTATGGTGTTGTTCATTTTAACCTTTCTCTTACTGGGAGTGGTTATAGGCCTCTTAATTGGTAAGATATAATTTCCTGTGTGTTCTCTAATGTTTTGTTTTAGGTTGCTTTTCCTCTATTATAGAAAACACTACTATTGTTTTTTTATTATTGTTTGATGATTTTATTTAGAGTCTAATATTTGAGTAGATCAAAGAGATCCTTCATTTCTATATTTTAGCATATTCGGTGCAAGAGCAGCGCTATTTCATGGAAACTGTGGAGTTGGAAGGCCTTCAGTATAACTCAGATCTACAGGATGATGACTCTGCTTTCTCACTGGTGTTAGCAGCCATCCTAAAAAGCAAGGTATAGGCTTCTAGAAATTGAAGTGCAATGTTATGACCAAATTTTTGACAAATGTTGCTGAAAGATTATAAATGTCTGTCTGCGCCTGGTTTGCTTGCAGATAAAAAATGTATTTCTGACCTCTTCAATAGCAAATCACTTCACTGACTGTGAAATAGTTGCTTATGGGTAAGTGTAAAGGTGTTCTGTGTATCTATTAGAAGCACAACATCTAGCGCAATTGAGTAGAACCAAGTTCCCAACATAGATATGAAATTTGTAAGATCATTACACACATTTATACAATATTCTTCATTCAGTCCATGTTTATTTTCTCTAGAAACATAAAGGGAAATGTGATGACAACATTTCAGCTGGTCTTCAGTGTATCTAAGGCCCAGCACTACTCGGACACAAACATTCAGGAGCTGCTGCGTGAAGGCCTCCAAACTTTGATTAATGGGAGACCACTTCTAGTTCCAGAATTTGGAGAAATTCATACCATCAAACTACTTGGTCAGAAGCTATAGACTGCACTTGTGCAATGCATATTATTCCATTTGACTTTCTCTGTTTTTCAAAAATGTATTTTTTGCTATGTTTGTTCTAGGAACCAGTAGAAAGTCCTTTTACAACATTGGATATGATTTAGGTACTACAATCTCATATCAGTCAAATAAAAGGGTTTTTTACAATATATACCAATTGACTATTATCTCACTCATTTTTACAGACATCTGCCCTAGTAACACTTACGTCTGTCTCAGTGGGGAGTGTGTCACTAAGCGGAACCCAGAGTGTGATTCAGTTGTTGACTGTGCTGATGGCTCTGATGAAGCTAACTGCTGTAGGTACCTCACTTGCTCCTTGTCTACCTATGCCCTAATGGCTAAGTGTGTGAGAATTTCTATCACAGTGTTCTGCGTGGGAATATGGTGAACATGGCAAATAGAAAGGACCTAATACTAATACCTAATACATAAAAAATTATGTAAAAAATATTTATTGGTAGTGTTATTGTTGCAGCACTCTCTATATTTCAGTGCACATTTCTTGAAATCCTTACTTAAACTTTACACGACACTGCCCCACCATCTTTTTAAGCATGGCAAACAGATAGACCAGGAAAACTTTTTCTTCTTTTTCTAACTTGCCCTGTAGCCTGTGGTACCCGTCCAGTCATGGGCAGTCGTGTGGTTGGGGGTGAGGATGCCCGGCGTGGAGAGCTGCCCTGGCAGGTCAGTCTCCGGTTACATGGTCGTCACACCTGCGGGGCTTCCATCATCAACAGCCGATGGCTTGTCAGTGCTGCCCACTGCTTTGAAAGGTAAGATAATCTTTCAGTGGCAACTATGGCTTTTGTTGTGATGCATGCAGAACATAATCTTGCTTCTGCTTCTCCTGTCCACCACACAGAGACAATGATCCCACAGCCTGGACAGCATTGATAGGAGCTAGTCTGGTGAGTGGAGAGGAAACAGATGCTGTCACATTGAATATCAAGTCCTTGATTGTAAACCCAGACTACAATCCCATGACCGCTGATAATGACGTGTCCGTGCTGGAACTGGAGGATCCCATATCCTTCAACCAATGTGTCCAGCCAGTCTGTCTCCCCTCCCCATCACATGCCTTTAATTCTGGGCAAAGATGCATAGTATCTGGCTGGGGTGCTCTCAACCAGTTCAAAAGTGAGTGCTAATATGTTACCTAATTCCTTACCTTAATTGACAGACAGTAGAATAATGTCTTGAATAAAATTGAGACATTCCAGTCTAGTTTGGCCAAATTTGCTCTGATTCTGGCTTGGTTCCTTATTTCTGATCTTCTAGAGGGACTCTCAGCTTAACTTATTTTTCATGCCTTTCAAATTGTGTTCTTTCTCGGCAGGTGATATACCTCCAGTTCTTCAAAAGGCAGTAGTGAAAGTGATTGATTCAAAGATTTGCAATAAATCAATAGTATACCATGGAACCATTACAAATAACATGATGTGTGCTGGCTTCTTGGAAGGAAAAGTAGACTCATGCCAAGTAAGTTGAAGTGCGTAATACATCTCAAAAGTTGTCAAGTGAGTACAAAGTTGATGGAAACATTGATGGAAAATCAAGAGCTAGTAAGGAATCGAGGACTCTTGTCATGACAGCTGTCTGCTAGTTAAGTTGTAACGCGCTTGTTAAGTTGCCATATAGGTTGTTAAAACCTGTCTGGCAACTGTGGGATTCAAACCTACACCCCAAAGAAGCTGGAGCCTTAAAGCACCAAGGAGGTTTGAAAATTGCACCATAGATTGGAACGGACGCATCCCAAAAGGCAATTTAATTGTAGTTTCACTTGAACTACAGATCGCTACCCCGATTGGTCAATTTACCATTTACCATAACATTGACTGTATCACTCAATGGGAGTGAAGTAATCGTGAGGAATGTACAAATGTGATAAAGTGCTTTTGTAACTCTCATTTTGATAATGGGGAGCATTGAAGAGGTATTTTTGTAACTGGAGAGGTTAAGTGACAAAAGTTAAAGTGAACCAACTTGCTAAGCTTTAAAGCAACACACCACCGTATTTCAATACTGAAAATTTTTCTTCCCCTAACTAAGACGAGATGATACATACCTGTTTCCAGAGATGTGGACTCGAGTTGCATGACTAGGAGTCACGAATTTGATGACTTTAGACTTGACTTGATAAAATTGTAAAGAGACTTGCAACTCCACTTGGACTTCAACATCAGTGACTCATGACTTCACTTGGACTTGAGCATTTCCAAGGACTGCAGGACTTGAGACTTACTTGTGACTTGCAAAGCAATGACTTTGGACTTGAATAGGGACTTGCATGTCTTGACTTGAATTGGGACTTGAGGGACAGGGCCGGATTAACCAATGGGTTTTATGGGCGTGGGCCCAGGGCCCGACGAAGGCCTCTCAAGTGTTCTTCCGCCATACATAGTTCTCTTTGTTATCTGCTTAGAAATTCGCTCTGTTTTATTTTGTGTCACCTCAAACATCATAGATAACTATTTGAGTCTCCGCGTGTAAATAGGAAAGGCGTGGATGCGTTTGGACGTTTCTAACTCCAAGGCTGTTTGGATGAACTGAAAGAACTGGATTAAGCTAAATGGCAACAAAGTAGCATCGCTGCCAGAGCGATTGTGTGCAGGCACAGAGACGAAACAGGTATGAATCAACTCGTCTAAATTAGGGTAAGAACATATTTCAATATTGAAATATGGTGGCGTGTTGCTTTAATAGCAGTAAGTAAATACTTTAGTAGCAAGGCAAGGCAAGGCAAGTTTATTTAAATAGCGCATTTCATACACAAAGTAGGCAGTTCAATGTGCTTTACAAAGACAAAAAATAAAAACATAGTGGATATAATAAAGTAAGAAAACAAACAAGTAAGATTAAAGGAGAGAGTAAAAAGTTAAAAGAATAATAAGTTGATAAAAATTTTAGAATAAGGACTTCCCCAAAATTCACAAAATAAATTAATCAGTAAGCAAAATAAATTAATCACTTAGCAGTAAGTAAAGAATACATATATAGGCTATACACACCTTCAATCCTTAGGCTACATCAGAATCAGTGCCATTATGCACGCCATGGTAATGCCTCAACATAGATGAGGTAGCAGCCTGTTGTTGCTATGAGATATCACTTGCGCACAGATTTGGCATTTCACCTATGGATACATTGTATAAGTAAATTTAACATATGACATTAAGCTACTGATAATATCTTTACATGTTAAGTAACACCGTCTAGCCTTACAAACTATTACATTTTTCACCTTATTGGGAGAAATCTGATCAAAGTCTCCAAACAGGCAAAAACTTCCTCTCCTTGTTCATTTCCATTTTCAGAGAAATGCACCAGTTGCAATCCACCGCAAACTGTCTCCAACCACTGACAAAAACCCATGAGAGTGTATTCTTCATTGGACATCTTTATAGTCAAAATGTCCCGCCAAAATTAGTCTAGATTCAAAGCTCCAACACCACAAACGAGGCCTCAAACGTCACATCAGATCATCTCTCCATTTTGACACACGCCTCGATACGGACTAGCTCTGGATACGGAGCATCGGCTAAAAATCACGTGACATGCTCGATACACAATTCGAAGTCTCAATATAGGCCTAATCTGGCCAGAGCCCGGGAAGGCTCACGTTAGTGAATAAATTTGAACCGTACTTTAGCGTTCACTCGCAATATGTTTTGCATTGCCTCACATTATTTTAACGTACTGTGCGTTGCCACACATTACGTTGCCTCAAATTACTTGAACGTGTTGTCTAGTCAGTGACAAAGTAGTCATGGGCCCAGGTGCGAAAATTCCACCTGGGCCTAAATACTGATTCAAATCTCAAGTATGTTTTAGCTCTGATACATGCCATACACATTAAGGGTGACAACAGTCTGCTCTGCAAAGAACCAGAAGCACAGACGTAGTTTACAGAAAGATAGAGCTGGGTGTCATCCGCGTAGCAGTGAAAATTAATGTTGAATTTACGAAAAATGTAGCCAAGAGGAAGGAGGTAGGTGATGAAAAGAAGGGGCCCCAGGACAGAGCCCAGGGACACACCAGAGGAGACAGGGGAAGGTTGGGAACTGAGTTGGATGAACTGAGTGCGGCCGGAAAGATAGTGCGGCCGGAAAGAGTGAAACCAGTCAAGGGGGGTGTGAGAAAAACAAATGGAGGAAAGTCTATGGAGGAGGATGATGTGTGAGATGGTGTCAAAGGCTGCACTGAGGTCGAGGAGGATGAGGATGGAGATTAAGGGCGGAGTAGTAATCAGATTTTGTTTGGGTGATGGAGTCCTTTAAATGACAGATGTGGGCTTTGTGCATTTCTTTATGGACGGTGAGGCCAGTTCTCTTGTAGAGGCGTTCTGATTGGCGGGCTTTTGCTTTCATGGAGCGGAGTTCAGGGGTGTGCAACTGTACCTGCTGAACCTGCTATAGTTACGCCACTGTCTCTAGCATATTTCTTTTTTCGCTCCTGTCAACTTGTTATTGCGTGAGAACGCAAAAGTATTGCGGGGAAAAAAAACGGTTTAAGTGTGGTTCAAAATTATTCACCAACATGATCTTTCCTGGGCTCCGTAGGCCATCACTAGCTGTAGAAATTATTCCAGAGGTTCTCTCAGTGCAGATACTGTATGTGAGGTGTCTTGTCTTGCTTTTTATACATTTTCTTAATTTGTTCTGAAAATGGGTGAAAATATCAACACAGGTTTTTGTTCAGTTGTACATTGGTGTCACATTTAGTTCCTGGACTGAAATTGTTAATGTGTTTGTCCCTGGCCCTAATTAGACCTTTGTGTGTGTTAGTTTTTCTCCATTGGTTTGGCTCATTTCTTGAAACAGAGATGACATTCTCAAAACAACATGGATCTCCAAACTCCAAACCACCTTGCAATTGTTCACAAAAGAATATCATTTCTCATTGCTTTCATCAAATTGCAAATGCCTTAGTACATGTCTCAAGTGATTCAGTGTACAATGCAAATGTTTACGTACAAGTAGCCTACAGTTAGCACAATGAGATCATATTTAGCACATTTTCCAAATAAATAGATCTTGCTGATCTAAACTGATTAGTTGATTTTTTCAGTGTAATGGTTGCACAACAGTCTGTTCAATTCTACCTCATTCTCCCCTTTCTGACTGAGTCAACCCCTCCCCCTTCCCCCACCTCTCCCCTTAAAATATCAATCTACACCTCTATAAATATTTTTCTCCATGTGTGTGAATATTTTCCACAGGTGAAAATTTCAATCTGCAAGTTCACTTTTTTTTTTCACGCACTCGTGTTTTATTTTTTCACCGTGACTGCAAATTTAACACGCACGTATATGAAAATAGGCAAGTTCAAATATTTGTTCTACGCATTCTCACATTATATTCTACAAGTCCTCAAATCAAATATACACGCTCCTGCATTTTGGAACATATCTACCTTCATATGAACCTCATATATGAATTTCTTGGAGCATTTGAAAAATTCATGATAACAGTAATTGACAATAATGTGAATTGTCCTTTTAGCAAATGAGGAGGTACCCAGATCCAGACCCAGACAAGAGCAGTCTATGATTGTGAATGCTGCCAAACATGTATATGTATAGAGATGGCCAGGGCCAGTACCATTTGTAGTTTGAAAAAAGAAGAACCTCACCAAACTTCCTGCTCGAGGAAGATAAAAAATAAATGAGGAGGAGATGTGAGGATGCAAGGTGGTGGAATAGAGGCAGTGAAACACAAGGACACCATACTGTCCTAGATAAAATTCAGGCTACTTTTATAGTAAATTTTGTAAACCATCACCTCACAAGCAGAGGTAGGTCAGTGCAGCCTTCTGCCTGTCTCTAGTCTTCTCCATCATCCAAACCTTTCACAATATAGCAATGTGTGCTGTCATATCTGAGAATGACATCCCCAGTTTAGGCCCCTACAACTCTCAAATATCAAAGATTCTCATTTTGCACAGTCATTACTGATCTGGTCCCAGGAAATGGGAGAGGTCTCGAAGGGCCTGTCTTACCACACTATGTAATTGTGTGGGACAATGTGAATTTCAACCGCTCATCAGGGCCATACAGTAAAATTATTCTTTTTTTTTTGTTTGTGTTTATATTTGTGCATATACACAATACTGCATTCATCTACGGAAATTACTGTTATCAATATTTGTATTCTGTTACCTAGACCTTTGCGATATTGACAAAACATCTAAGCATTTTGACTTGCAGTGCTTACACAATGCCAAAGGGACGATGCATTTTGGGGGCACTGAGTATTTACATGAGAAAGATATTTCGTTTTGACACATGGATAAACTGTTTTGGGAGAGATATGAGCTTTTGCGGGTGACCCATGGTATTGTGCTGAACCATTCAAGTTATTTTGGCAAAAGAACTAAGTGAATGCAAATGTCCCAAAGCAATTGAGAAGGATCTGTGCAATTTTGATGGTGCTGACCTTTTATATGGGAATGGTTTCTAGTTTTGAAGCATGTATGAACAGTTTTGGGAGAGACGGTGCTTTTGCTAATGAGCTGTTAGGTTGTGCAGAACTGTAAGACTGTTTGGCCAAATGATCTTATAGTTTTAAGAATGTAATTTGTTTCAAGAAATGAGCCAAACCAACAGAGAAAAACTGTAAGTAGGAGTGGCCCAAAGAGGGTTGATAGACAGGGAAAGATAATTCATGGCAATCAGTTCCATCACTTTAGTGTACAGAGCATGCCGGCATAACGGCAAATGTGGTCTCATGAAGCAGCTTTTCACGAATGTATTGCTTTGCCTATTTACAATCTACGTCAGTCTGTCAGTAAATTAACTTTAGACCTAACTACTCTTGTGCACAGAAAACCATGCTGGCAGCAGTGGGATTCAAACCCACGCCCCCAAAGAGACTGGAGCCTTAATCCAGCACCTTAGACTGCTTGGCCACACTACCACATTAATAGTTTAGATGTAGCTTACTATTCAGTTATACATGACAATATATGACGTTCAGTTTGCTGTGCCTCATATAGTCATAATATTTCTGGATGTATACTAATTGTTACTAATACTTGGGAGTAGTCAATTCTTCTACACTTTTGTACATGTGGGTATATGTCTTTCCTAAAGGGTGACTCAGGAGGACCCCTAGTGTGTGAGGAGTCTCCTGGGCGGTTCTTCTTGGCTGGCGTGGTGAGTTGGGGTGTGGGCTGTGCTATGGTCAACAAGCCAGGGGTCTACACGCGTGTTACAAGGCTACGCAACTGGATCCTCCACTACACAAACCCAGACCAAGTCCTGCTTTCTCCAGCTGTGCCAAATGCCACACATGTGCTTGAATATATGGCCAAAACACCAAACTCACCTCTCCTTATAACAGGTAATAGTTTTTCAAAGCTTGTATTGGCCAATAAAGAGTAAAACAGTATCTCAGACAACCACAATAACAGTGTGAAGTCATGGCAATCTAACTCTTTCCTTAAAAGAAACCAACTGCACTGGTTTATTTAACTGTGGAGCTGGAAAGTGCGTTACCAAAATAAACCCAGAATGTGACGACGTCCCTGACTGTCCTAATAAATCAGACGAAAGGAATTGTGGTAAGCAAGCAAAAGCCATGAAGTGACAACCATAACCTTGGAAGTTGGTTGGATTAATGTACCTGTCTTATGTCTTTTAGCAGTTTTACTCATTTGCTTCATCCACAACTAATGAAGCTGTTGTGCTGCAGACTTTGGCAAATTCCAGACAGATCTAATGTCTCCACTCCATTCTCCCTGGCAGACTGTGGGCAGCGGCCTGCAGAGCGGCACAAGAGGGCTGTGGGTGCCGGGGCAGCTCAGCAGGGAGAGTGGCCATGGGTGGCCAGTTTACAGTACAAGCGTTCTCATCGCTGTGGAGCCACACTCATTCACAGCAAATGGCTCCTGACTGGAGCCCAGTGTTTCAACAGGTGCAGTAGTCCAGTTGGTCATGCACCACCAATAGCAGAACATTAGAGGTGATCAGTAGAAGTCACATAGAAGTATCCAGCTTAATGTTTACATTTCACTGGGTAGTAAAAATGCACTGTAATGGTAGTACTGAAGTAGTAAAAATAACTGTTTTTTAAAGGCTCTTTAAAGGTCTTAAAGTCTTGATTAAAAGAAATAATGAATTTAAGGCTTTAAAAAGTCTTTAATATAGTAACATATGGAGCAGTATGTCTACAATATATCGAGACTATGCCTTAAGTTTGTTTTATAATCTTAATCACAAGAAGATCTAAAGCACTGAATTGAATTAGTTAGTTATGTATTATTAATTACCACAGAAATATTTTATTGAGGTTCTGGCAAATTTGAGAAGTATTTTGGCTTAGTATATTCAATCATTATTCTAGTATGAAAATGTATGAGCATCACCCCTAATCCACTTCAAAAAGATGTTTGCTGTCTCACTCATTAACTTGATTCAAGGAATTCAAGCCCGAGTGGCTGGTCAGTCAGTCTGGGCTCTGTGTTTCGTGTTGGACCGAGTGCACTAATAATACCAGTGCAGAGGATCATCAGCCATCCTGACTTTAACAGCACCAGGAGAGCTTATGATGTAGCTCTGGTTGAGCTTTCCATCCCAGCACCAAGGTCCTACACCATACAGCCTGTCTGTCTGCCATCACCTTCCCATGTCTTCAGTGAGAACACAGAATGCTACATCACTGGGTGGGGACCGGTGGCAATCAAAGGTGAAATGCAAAAAAACGTGACAATTACTTTATGCTTCAGGGATCATAATCATATTCTGTTGGAACATGCGTAGTTCTACTATTTTGGTGTCTGTTTTGTTTCCTGTTTTACACAGGGAAACAGGTCAATTTGTTACAGAAAGCAAGAGTTACCATTAGGAACCAGACAGCTTGCCAAGGGTCCTATGAGAGTTTGTCAGCCAGAATGATGTGTGCTAGCCCCATGGATGAAAGCACAGATATGTGTCTGGTGAGTTTAAATTACTTGTACAATAGTTAAATGTAATTTTGTTAGATTACATTTTTAGATGCCAATGCCTTTCCAATGCTACACACAAAGTTTCTATAAGATGAGATGTTTGTGATAGCTTTTCCTTCCTATGCCCTTAAGCCAATTTATAATTAATTTGAAGGTATTCTTGAGGTCTTTCTTCAATGTATCTAGATAATTTTCTAATGATGTCAATGTAATCTATTTTGTGAAGTGCACAAAAGTGGCCAAAACATAATGCTGCCCCACTTATACTTCAAGTTTGGGATGGTGATGTATAATAAATTATATGTTTGTTACGTTTGGGATGGTGAAGTGTAATATATGTTTTTTTTGTTATTGTTTATTATTAAAGCCATTGCTCCATTGTTTCAACTACAGTATGCCAAACCACAGAATACAACTGTACATGGGAACAAAGCACCTGATTTCTGGAGGCATGTCCTGCAGTCTAATCAAAATGTTTGGCCATAATCATGAATGTTAAGTTTGAGGGAAATAGGGGGAAGATGGTTAGCCTCAGAACACCATCCCAAAAAGTGGCAGCATCTTGTTGTGGGCTGTTTTGCTATTGGGGATGCACTTCAAAATGAAGGCATCCAGACAGAAGAAAAAATGATCTCAATCCTCTAGAATATTTGTGTGTAGCAATTAAAAAGCTTATGGATACAAGAAGGCCAAAAAACCTGGCCCAGTAACACCAGTTCTTTAAAGAGCACAATGCAAACTATTGTGAAAAGCTTGTGGAAGGATTGACGGGCCACATTCAATCAATGTATGTGAATATGGTTTCAACTGTAAATGTATTTAACAAAATAACAAAAAAAATCACCTGTGGTCAACTACAGTACATATCATGGGTGATTTTTGTTTGTTTCTAACAGGGAGGCCGGGGGGGTCCCATTACATGCAGAGGATATAAAGGTCGCTGGTTTGTGGCAGGGGTGACCAGCTGGGGCAAGAGCTGTCAAGGAAATCACCTTGAAAGTGTTTATGTTCGTGTTACTGCCATCAGGAAGTGGATCTCAACCCATCTTCCATTTTAATAGCTAAACAATAGGATTACCAACCGGTGGTATACTGGGCTCATCTCTCGTTTAGCTTACTGAACTTGTTGACCACTGTAAATCACTGGTCTGCCTTGTATTGTATTTGTTTCACAGCAATACAACACACATCTATTACTTCTCCATGATACAGAGTATATGATAATATTGACAGATGTCAGCAATTGAACTAAAGTGTCTGTGTCAATCTGACATGAGATAGGAATCCTCACAATTTTGAGAACTTAGGGATTTCTATGGTGCTAACACAATTTCAGTGATAGTGTCTGTATTTGTGGGTTATGAATTTAGTTTAAGAATATTTATGGTGTTAACATTTTATTTATTAAACTATGAAATTCACAGTCCATCCATCGTCAAATGCCTTTAAGATACACGTCTTGGATTATGAAATATCTTTTCTTGTAAATTGAACCAGACTGACTGCACTTAAAGATTTGTGTAAATAGATTTTATTGTCCTAATTTCGTAACATAATATGAAACTTCAGCTAATGTGACGTTCATATACAGATCACACATTACATAGTTAGACTTTCCATTGTGAAGACCTACAGAATCAGACCAAATCCTCTGAGCAACCATGTGTCTCAATTCACACGCCATTTTCTGTCCCCCAATCCCACAGAGATGAATCGGCGAGAATGGTTCCCAGAAATCTGACTTGCCCATACACAAAGCCAGCCAGAGCCTGCAGGTACAGTAGTGTTTTCAAACAGACCCACTACTGTGGCAGGCAGATACTGTGACAGAGGGGGGGAAACAAGGCTGACAATTAGAGTTTGTTCTGCAGAGGTATCATGGTGTTGGCCTGTTCAGTGGACACAGTTATGAAAACAAAGTTGTTTCTAAATCACTTTAGTGTGTAAGAGAAAGCCGGTTTCTGAATAGAGGAGGTAAGGTGAGCTTGTCAATTACCTTTGTCCCTTAAGGGATAGGAATTGCACCTGCAACACAATCACTGGCTAACTAATGAATAGGCACATGGAAATCCATATTAGGAATGGGACAAGTACTCGGGGGATAACAGATGTGTGTAAGATTGCAGAATCGTGTCTGTTCTAAAAATAAGCCATCATTATGCACTGTTGCATTAACAACAGTGGGAGGGTAAAAAAGTTGTTCAGTTATTTTTTTAATATACGTGTCCACTTGCAAATCTTCCTCATGAAGACCTGCATTCTCCACACATTCTTCTGATGTTTTTTCATATTCTGGTTGAACACGACAATGCCAGGTCCGTTGTGCACCTGCAGCCTTGACAAGTTGGGCAAGACTGAGGTTTGGTTGACTGCTGGAAGACCAACATCTGATCTTCACATGCGTGCCCTTTCCCTCTGTAGTCTGGAGTTATAGGTTCGGGATACAGTGTTCCACGCATCCATATATCGGTCCATACACATGGCTATACATTTCTGCCATTAATGAGAAAAGAAAAATCACTAATGTTTACTTTTTAACTGCAGCATGGTCAGTACTGGTACATATGATCCTTGAATTTCCTATGGGGAAAAGTAAGTATTTGAAGTATATGAAGTATAATCTAATCTAAAAATGGAAGATACCATTCAACATGAAAAAGCTACAATGGCTGAATACACTTCCACAATATAAGTCTTTTAGAACGCCACTTAAGTTAAGATAAGTTTAATAACAAACTTATTTGATTCATGCACTGGAAAAATCAACAATATATAATAGACCGATTATCTATTGAGTTATTGACATCAAATCGCTCACGAATAGACAGAACACAAAGCTCTCCAGCATTAAAACTTGTGCAGTCAACAAAAGTGAATTCGCTAACAGACAGAACTGGAAAAAGCAGTACTTGTCTTGCTGATAAAACATCAATAACATAACGTTAGGCCTCAGAAAAAAAATCAGGAAGGAAAGATTCTCCTGCTAAGGTTACCACTCGTTGAATCTAACGTTGCACCCTTGGTAAGTTAATAAAGTTACCTGTTCGGAATTATCCAAAGTCCCACCAGGTTTCCCTATGCATTTCTTGAAGCATTTATCGGTCATTCTCTGCAATATAAAAAATGTTAAACATTAGCAGTATCATGACATCGATTGCCCTCCAGACATAACGTTAGCTAACGTTAAGACCCAAGGGTCAACATGACATAAGTACCTAACATTAAGTCTTATACTAGAGCAATTTAGTCCAGTCAATTTAGAATCAGAAAGCCAGCCTATGGCACAATAACAAATTAACTGTGCACTTTAACAAAGAGACAAAGGTGGGCCTGACTATCTAATAGGACAGGCTACAAAGCCAGTTAAAAGCAAGCAACTACTAAAATGTTAACGAATCAGCGAATGAATCTGTCACCAAACCTTACCGTACAAAGGAATTGTCCATTATATAATATATGCTTTATGCAATACCAGTTCTTATGCCATACTAAATGCCATTAAGATGGTAACGTTAATCTATCTGAAACAGGCACCAGAAAAAATACGGCTAACATTAACGAGACGAGCTAACGTCACCTAGCTACAATAACGTTACCTGCAAGAGCTCTTGGGCATTAGCGACCGCAATCTGTACTTTTACTTGTTCCATAATGGTACTGGTATCCATTTTTCCAGATCCAGCACCAGAGGTAAAATCCGATCCAAAACTATCCATGTTGAACACCACAAACACAGCCCTTACATCTGCACGTGCATTAACTTCACTATGCCCTTGACGGCCACAGGAACCAGGGGTCGGTGGACTTCCTGTCAAAGGCCTTTACGTTTATAGGAAATGTAGTTTTTTCGTTAGACGTAGCCTATTGAATATCAGTGGTTATAGACTGATCACATGTCATAGCCTACATAGTTTGTTTGTGTGTTTTTTTGTGTTTTCTTTTTTTTTTTTTAAGGTAAGACAAATGTTACATTAACGTTGTTCTTTATAAGAAATTTCACTGTTGGATTAGGTGAAGACACTCAGTAGCCTAAACAACAGTTAACACACACACACACACTCTCACACACACACACACACACACACACACACACACACACACACACACACACACAGCTTTCACAAACTGTAATTTAAAAGGGTTACAGAGGAAACACGCCTGAATTTAGAGCATTAGGACATGTTGTTTTCAGAGACAAGGGATGCAATGAAATGGGTTTGAATGACTGTGTGCATGTGTTTCAATCTTTTACCACAGGAAAAAAGGTAGAGCAGTTTCTTTTGTAGATTTGCCTATAGAGGATTAATGCTTGGACAAAAACACAGAGAAGGCTCCAGATAAGACACAGAACAAAGTATGATTTGTTTCTCTAAAGATTAGGATGAAAATCCACAACATGTCTTCATCAAAGCCAGATGATAAGACTATACGGTTTAATGATTAAACTGTATAGTTGATGATGATTATTATTATCCCACAGCCTTATCAAAGTCATCAAAGTGTACAACACTAAGGTGTGCCTTTCTGCTCAGCAGTCTGCTCCTCAGCAACAAACCTGTGAGGTTAATCTTACATAATAAGGTGTGAAGAACTATTCTTTTTCAGAAATATTCCCATTTTTTAATAACAAAAAGGTGCTTAATTTAGGCTGACAGTGAGTACATACTGCAGATTGCTTGAGTGGCAGACTTTTGGAAGGAAGAGAAGTGCATGTAGATCAAGCTCTTTAGTGAGCTTCAGGCAGCCCTGTCTTACCAGCAGAGGGTGGTAAAGGATCATAATCAGCTTGCTGCTGAGCTGCATGAGATCCAGAGTGTCTTTGTAAAGCTTCGGGGCCCCGTTGAGACAGATAGGGCCCTGAGGAAGAACCTCTCCCACCAGCTGTAGGAACTCAGCACAAAGACCACAGAGCTGGTGGAAAGCAAGTTCAATCTTAGTGTCGTACTGGAGCAAGAAGATGAGAGCCATAAGAACCAGTCTCACCAATTCAAACTGCAGGAGAGCACATCTTCCACAAAGGTCAGACAGACCATCCATGAGAACAAGAACCAGAGGTCCCTTGTAACACAGGGGCAGTTCCCTTGCAATCAGAAGCTAAAAGCTGGCATGTGAACATCAGAACCTCTTGGCAGAACTCCAGAGCAGCCAGGCTCAAGACCCTCCTGTTAAAGCACCAGGTGGTCCTATCAGATTATCAGCACCTGCAGGCTAACCACTAAGCATTTCAGTCAACCCGGCAAGAGTTTAAGGAAAACCTGCACAAGAGGCAGGGTGACAACCTCAAGGTGACCACTGCCCTAACAGAGAGTCTGTCAGAGTCAAGAGCCAGAGCGGGATGCTCTGGAAGCCAAGGTTGAGCATACCCAGCATGCTCAGCTCCAGAACAGCTGTGAGGAGGGCAGGGGCAAAGAAGGTTGAGAATGTTGGACTGATAGAGAAGCTGCGGCTTGATCAGCAAAAATCAAACCACTGATCAAGAACTAAAATCAGACCATAGCAGACTCCTCTCAGACTGCTCTCAGAGATGCATCAACACTCAGACACTCAGTGATGCATCCACAACACTCAAAGAGATGGAGAAGCAGGAGGCACAACTCACAGCCATTAAAAAAGGGAAATGAAAGAATTGCTCAATGACACAACTGGCTAAAATCCTGTCACAAGCGATTATTAAACAAAGAAACTCAAAGGGTTTTCTTCTCTGTCCGTGTTGATGAAGTAAATATTTTCCTCGTCCTATATATTATGCTAATAAAGATGATGTATCACTCAGGTTTATCCATTTTAACTACATGTACTTTTTTTCTGTTTCACATGTCACCAGCAGGTAGTGTACAGTACAACGTTTCTCATACTGACCAGGGGTTGACTCACATTCCCAAAGGGCACTTCCTATTGATTTCACATTAATCAAAATAAGAGTTCTTGATGAGACATTGACCATAAATCACACAAAGTCAAAACATCACATGGTCACATATGGTATGAAATAATTACCAATAACAAACAAACAAACCAAAAATAAATACAAATAATATTCATATGAGAACATAACACTCTGAATACTGCAATAGAGACACTATAATGTCAAAAAAAAATGAAACATTAATTTGACAAGTTGTTCATGTAAGTTGGATGTATTATTATTATTATTATTGTTATCATCACCTGTTTTTCTTTGTACTTTTTTCAACATTTGTCAACACAAGGTAGTGCTGTACAACACTGTTTTAACTAATGAGAGTTGCTCGATATTATGCCAATAAGATAAAGATGAGATGAGATAAAGTTTTTTAAAAATGCTTTTCTCTCTAGTCTATTGGTCCATTTAATTATAAGATAGGTATAGAATAATTACCCTATTAAAAGTGTATTAAAATATTATGGTCTATAATGAGGAAGGAGGGGCTGGTATTGTAGTTTAAATACCTTCTCTTTAAAATATGCACGGTATGAACAGGGTGCGTTTGATTTCAGCTCGCTCTTCCTTGATTGGATACAACGGGAGTAAAGTAGGAGGAGCTCATTCAGTTTCTGGATATACTACGGCATTGAGGAAAGACTGGTAAAGTTAGTCGAAACGCAGTGCAGTGTTGGCGAGGAACAATTTAACTAAAACATAGCTAGCTCTTAAACACATTTGATAAAAATACTAGATGGGTTTTAACTGTGTAACGGATGTTCATGCTTTAAAAGACAAAAGTCCTCATCGCCGCTGAAATTCGACAAAGAAAGGGACCCAGAATACCTCGGAGCAACCAACAATTGTAAGTCTGCAGTAAACGCGTGGTAATTTTATTGACAAGTAATTTCACACATATCAATGCATATATTTACATGTGTACCGACTAACTGCTTACCTTTACATATGACTCAACATGTAAACTTATGTTCCCGTCCAAAGTATTCTACTCATGTGTGCTCGGGACTGAGAAACAACGCGTGTTCCTAACAGGGCATGTAGCCTACTCTTGTGTATGCTGAACCTCGGTCTGATGAGCGTATTGCAAACTGCTTTCCTCATTTTCTTTTCCTCGTAGGGCACAGAGATTAGCCTAATTGAACGAGCCTTCTAGGTGCAGGCTTTACCTAATAACAATTCTGAGACATAATTTGTAGTCTCATCCAGCGACAAAACTGATAGTGGAGTGTTGAATAGCCTAATAAGAAATCATTTTGGTATTCTCTCTTATATTTATGAAATCCCTTTTATGGTTCCCGCAATCTATTACATAATTATTACATTTGATGAAATTGTAATGAATGTAAACAAATGTTTCTTGATAATAGGTTGAATAGCACATAATTCTATGAAGAATAAACGGTGAATTATTAACGCAGGTACTGATAGCAGGAGGAAGTCAGGTGCACCCACCCTGCTACTGCTTTGTTCGGTTGAAGCCTATTAGTCATTCGCTGAAGTGTTTCTTGTTAATGTTAAACTATGCTGGTTTGGGTAGGGCGGTATATTAATGCGTTTGGATGTGTATGAAGAGGATTGTCTTTTGCTTTGTTGCAAATCTCAGACTTTATATCGTGGCCATGGGTAGTCTGTTTCTACCAAAACCGATAGTGTTGGATTAAGGGTTTTGACCCCTCAGCCCGTGTCAGGTGCACATTCCTCTGCAGGTTTAAACAAAGCGTGATAGTGTTTTTATCTAGCACCAAGTTAAATGCAGTGAGCATGCATTGTTATTGTGATTTAGTCATGGTTTATTATATCAGGGTTAATAAAATATTTTCTTGTATGTTTTCTGTTAAGGTCAAACATGTCTGTGAGCAACCATGAGAACCGTAAATCGAGGTCGAGCTCGGGTTCAATGAACATCCAGCTCTTCCACAAGACATCCCACGCCGACAGCCTCCTGACCCACCTCAACCTCCTCCGCAAACGGCGGGTCTTCACAGATGTCATCCTGCAGGCGGGCAATCGGGCTTTCCCCTGCCACCGGGCAGTATTGGCATCTTGCAGTCGCTACTTTGAGGCTATGTTCAGTGGCGGCCTTAAAGAGAGTCGTGACGCCGAGGTAAACTTCCATGACTCGGTGCACCCAGAGGTGCTAGAGCTCCTTCTGGACTATGCTTACTCTGCCCGTGTCATCATCAACGAAGAGAATGCAGAATCTTTGCTGGAGGCCGGTGACATGCTGCAGTTCCACGACATCTGTGACGCCTCTGCCGAGTTCCTTGAAAAGAACCTGCACCCCTCTAACTGCCTGGGCATGATGCTGCTGTCTGATGCCCACCAGTGCCACCGGCTCTATGAGCTCTCCTGGAGGATGTGCCTGGCCAACTTTGCTACCATCTACAGGACTGAAGACTTCCTCAATCTGCCCAAAGACAAGATCCAGGAGCTTATATTCAGTGAGGAGCTGGAGGTGGAAGACGAGAGTTTGGTGTATGAGGCCGTCATCGACTGGGTGAAAGCGGACATGGAGAGGAGGCACAGTGACCTTCCTGAGTTACTTCGCTGCGTGAGACTGGCCCTTTTACCTGAAACCTACCTGCTGAAAAATGTGGCTTCGGAGGAGCTGGTGATGGGACACAAGGTGGGCAGGGAGATAGTCGAAGATGCTGTGCGCTGCAAGATGAAGATCCTGCAGAACGACGGCGTGGTGACTGGTTTCTGTGCCCGCCCTCGGAAGGTGAGCCAAGCACTGCTCCTGTTGGGCGGGCAGACCTTCATGTGTGACAAGGTCTACATGATTGATCACAAGACCAAGGAGATCACCCCCAAAACAGACATCCCCAGCCCTCGGAAGGAGTGTAGCGCGTGCGCCATCGGCTGTAAGGTGTACGTCACAGGCGGCAGGGGCTCTGAAAACGGAGCATCAAAGGATGTATGGGTCTATGACACGCTCCACGATGAGTGGTCCAAAGCCGCTCCCATGCTGGTTGCTAGGTTTGGTCATGGCTCAGCAGAACTCGACCACAATTTGTATGTAGTTGGAGGACATACGTCTTTGGCTGGGTCCTTTCCAGCTTCTCCGTCTGTGTCTTTGAAACAAGTGGAACAATACGACCCACAGGCCAACAAATGGACATTGGTAGCCCCCCTGCGAGAGGGAGTTAGCAACGCAGCTGTGGTTGGTGCCAAGAACAAACTCTTTGCCTTCGGGGGCACAAGCGTCAACAGAGAGAAATACCCCAAGGTGCAGTGCTTTGACCCATGCCAGAACCGTTGGACTGTGCCAGCGATGTGCCCACAGCTATGGCGTTACACCGCTGCTGCCGTGGTCGGCAATCAGGTAGTGGTGATCGGTGGCGACACCGAGTTCTCAGCCAGCTCTGCCTACCGTTTCAATAGTGAGACTTACCAGTGGTCCAAGTTTGGCGACGTGACAGCAAAGAGAATCAGTTGCCATGCTGTGGCATCGGGCAATCGGCTGTACGTGGTCGGGGGCTACTTTGGGGCACAGAGGTGCAAGACTCTGGACTGTTACGATCCTTCCACAGAAACATGGGACAGTGTTACCAGCGTGCCATATTCCCTCATTCCCACAGCCTTTGTCAGCACTTGGAAGTACCTTTCAGCGTAGCACAGAGGATCCTTTCATCTGGTAAGTTAAACATTCACAGTATACGTAAACGCACATGAATGCAGTTGCTCATAAGATAAGGTAGTTTTTCATTAAATATGAAGGAGCACTTCAAACACCTGATGTTTTTTTGGGGGGACTTCATGTGTAAGTACAGTAATGAAAGTACAGTGCCTAGAACAGGGAGTGCCTGTGAGAACAGATGAAAGGCTTTCGTCTCTCTTTAGAGTGAGGTTTAATGTGAATGTTTAGCCTTACCATGGGGATCTTAGGGCCAAACAAAGACCAAACATTAAGCAAGGGCACAGCGTTTTATTAGACAGCAAGGTCTGTGTTTGCCTCATAAATTGTTGAAAAATGTTCTAATGAGGCCTGTTGGGTGTCAAATTAGGTGCTAAAGGAATGCTGAGACCTTAATTACAAAGCAGACGTGGAAGCCACAGGCCTCAAAACCCTCACAGAGAGGGAAAAGCAGTCAGGTTTGTGCTTGTTTTGCTGCCCCTGGTAACAAGTGCACAGTTTCACAGTTTCCTCAGGGGATACCATATGAACATTTTCTGAGCCCAGCCATGTTGATGCAGTATGGTGTAGCCATATCTTCCTCCTCCTCCTCCTCCTCCTCTCTGGCTTATTGTTTTTTTGGCTAGGTTGTTTAGGAGCTGATGCCGCTTATTATGTCTTGACAGATCACTGACAAAGCTGCCTTCGATGGCCTTGATTTGCATTTGAAAGTGTTGGCCATGAAGGATGATTAAAGAGTGTTGTGACATTACAGGGCATGTCTGCCAAGTTTCTCATTTAATCATTAGCCCACAGAAAGCCTGAAATCATTGTCCCGCACTTCCTGAAAACATATTTGTTTTCGGTGTACTAATGAACTCTGTACTGTGGCTCAGATATATGATAGGAAATATCAAGTCATTGAGCGCTCGGAGGCTTTATTTCAAGTGGTTACTGCAGTAAAGGGCAGCTAACAGGAAGTATAGCATAGAGGCTATTTGCTCTTACTCAACAGTAAACAGCTGGCCTGGGTGGAGACACATGTCTGGGCGAGAAAGTTAACACGGCTCTGAAGTCCTGACACTTAAGAGCACCACTGACGGGACCCCACGTGCGCTCTCATTTCAGTCAGCTTTCAAAGTTCTCAAAGCATTGCTCACCTGACAGAGTTTTTTAATCATCCTTAGACATTGAGAGGCCTTAGAAGGAGGCACAGAGTGGAAGAGTGAGAGAGAAAAGAAGGGATATAGAGAGACAGGAACAGAGAGGGAGAGAGAGAGAGAGAGAGAGAGAGAGAGGGAGAGAGGAGGAACGAGAGGGAGAGACAGAAGCTATATTTTGCATAGTTTGGCAGCCAAGAGTTTGGAACTAAAAATACCCTGACTGCTCCTGGAGTTGTCGACTGTCGGTAGAGGTCAGGGAAATGAATAAAGAAAGTCCACATTTCTTTTGCTCTCTCTCTCTTTCCGCTACTCATGTTTACGAAGAGTCAAGTGACACACCCCGCGCACACACATAGCAATGAAAGGGTTTTCGTTAGACATGCACTTCCTCTGGTGAATTAATCATCTGAGTTTAATTGGTGGCCTTTGAGGAATGAGGGTGTGTCATACCAACAGCATTTCTTCTAGTATCACCAAGAGGAGACACATATTTGATGTCAACATTAATCAAACTAGTGATGCAGATGAGTCCCGGCAATTTTAGCACCACCCCAAAGAGACCACATCTATACAGGATGGGACCTATAGAAAAGCCCAGTCTTAACCTTACTATGCATTTTCAGAGAAATAGTTCTTTATGGGTTCTTGAAGCAGTAGGCATAGGTCTATAACTTTTTCCATACGAAGGCAGCCAGATTGCACATAAAATTAGCAGGGAAGCCAAAACGGCTTGTTTGCTGCACTGCCAAGCAGACAGTGTTTGTCTTTTGAAATGAGAGAAGTGAAGCCACGCATTATAAACAGGCCTCTCTCTTTGGCTATGACATGACGCACCTGGACAAGGTCAGAGGTCATGAGCTGTGCTTTGGCTTGTTTTCCCTGACAGCTGTCATTGGCCAAGAGGAGAACAGGGTGGGGGCAAGAGACATGGAGTGTGTGAGTGTGTGAGTGTGTGTGTGTGCGCGCTAGGGATGCACTTATTCAATACTAATGTTTTATTAATGCCTCTAAAGGCCAACCCAACTGCCCACTGAAAGAGGCATTCTTAGGACATCTGTGTGTTAGTACTCAGTCTTTAGAAACACACACACACACACACACAGCGAGAGCACGTGCTGCCACCCACAACACCCCTCCCCCCTTTTCAAACCTCCAGAGAATTTGTCCCGTTGGCGTAGTCTGCACAATTGGATTTGCATAAACCTAATAGCGTTTTTATTGCTCTTTTCTGCGGGCGTGAAATCGAGGAAACAGACTGAAAAGGAAAGAAAATAAGATGCCTGGAGTGGCTTAATTGTAGTTAAGCCACAATCTGATTAGCAGTTATTAATATATCATGTCACAGGGAGCCTCTAAACAGCTTAGTTTACCCTGAAAATTCAAATTCTCAAATTGCATTACAAAAGAATTTGGCTACTTAAATTTTCACCTACAAAAAGTACACCTCAAGGAATTTTCCTGATAATATTTAGCGTTCAATGCAAACGTTTTTATCATATCTGTCAATGTTATGTGCACATGGTTGGTTTACTGTGTGTTTGGCATGCCAAGTCAAAACAAGACAAATAATGATGTGCCACCTGATTATTGATACATTTGTCAATAGAATATAATTACATCTCCTCATTAGTAAACATTGTTGCCCATTCACGTGTATCAGTGCCCTGTGTTGGAGGTGCCATTTGCCCATCAGAAATTGTTCTTTGAGGCTCAATAATAGCGTATGCAAATTTGTGCGTCTGACAGTGACCCAGGAACACTGCTTAAGCGTCTTATTTAAAAGGGTTAGAACAAAACGATTCCTATTTCCATGTAGTAGCAGGCGGGAGATGTGTTGAAGTTTTGGTATAGTCCATTGGATACCTTAAGCTACCTAAATTCAACAATAACAATGCACTTTGACATTCTATGAACCCTTTAATGGCCCTAAGAGAAGAGATTTGGTCGCCTGTGCAGAATGTCCGAGCCTTCAGTGCAAATGAGGTATCTGATCACCACAATTTATGGACATGCCAGCCAACCGACACCAACTCTGCTCTCTCAAGGCCCGAGCCACTACAAAAGGGAGTCTTGTTGTCTTTCGAACTGAAGATAAGGCCTCTGTTCAAAGGTTAGTGAGAGTGGCTTCCAGAGACGGTGGAAGGCACGGGCAGAAAAAAAGCTCTTTATACTGGTCAGAAGAGTTTAAAGAAGGCAGACACAAAGAGCATCAGGAATTCAGCGCCGGGTCGGATAGTGGGGCTTTTGTGCCTCTTAAGCCTGTTGTCTCTCTCGGGGGTTTCAGAGAGGGGGGTGAGGTTGTGGCGGGCCCTGGCCCTGGCCGTTTTGTGTATTCTGCACAACAAAGCCAAGAAACCGGTTTGGTCTGTAAACTCAAATCTGAAGGTCAGCTCTTTGCCCATGCTATGGTGGTGTGACCCTTCCAGAGGGAGAGAGAGGGAGAGGAAGAGGCAGGAAATAGGAAAAAGACAAGTGTGAGAAACAGAGAGAGAGAGAAATGAGATTCCAGAGGACCATGAAGTGAGTGCAAGACAGGCAGTGAAAATGCCAGTCCGATGCAAGTTATGTAACCAGTCCTGAGGTGGCACGGAAATAAACACTTTGCGGTTTTTGACGAATCACATGACCTGAGCTAGCACAGACTACTGAGTGGGACTCGTTAGCTCAGAATAACACGGCCCAATTTGCAAACAGGCAGGAACATTCACTTTGTATGCAGTCCCCTGAGAGACTAAATTTAAAAGCTGCTGCTCTGGTGAAACAGTGATCTGCAGGGTGGCAGTATTTTTACTCCCCTCCAGTGGAACGAGGCAAAACACAGGCACGGGGCTGGATCTGTGTGTGTGTGTGTGTGTGTGTGTGTGTGTGTGTGTGTAGGGGTGTGCATGTGCATGAGGAGCAGTGGGGGGGTGGTAGAAAGCACTCAGACCTGTGGATTGTTGCTAGCGAGTGTAGAGTGGAAAATCTGCCAGCGAGCCACTGGCACGTGGTGCATCCACAGCAGCGGGCCGGGTTGTCCTTCCCTCCCTCCCCGCATGTCCTGCAACCTGCACATTAGCATGGGCGAGATGCGCAGCTGCCTAAATATGGACTGGAGGCAGGAGACCAAAACCAAAATCATATGAAGAAAAATACACAGGCTCAGAACCGTCTTCCAGATTTGTGTAAGATCGTATCCTCAACTCACAGCATAATGTAATAATTTCATTTCCAAAGCCATTTGTAGTGCCATTTTAGCAATACACAGAGGTTGTGCTCTTTGTTAAATGAACACTGTGATTCTGACTATTGTTTGTGGATGGTGAGGTAATTATATTTTTAGATAGAAGGCTCTGGATATTTTCTCTGGCTAAATTAGGGTGTGGGTCATGTGGCTAGTTTTCACAAAAATGTGAGGATTTCTGAGCCCTTGATCCCCAGAGTTCATGGAATGCCTTTTTAACTCTCTCTCTCTCTCTCTCTCTCTCTCTCTCTCTCTCTCTCTCTCTCTCTGTGTCTCTCCAGATCCTTGGCTGTGAATGGAATGCTGGTGTGTTTCCCCCTTGCAGACTGGAATGTTGAAGGGATTGCAGAGGGAGAGGGGGTTGGTGTGTGTGAGTGTGTGGGAGGCAGTGGGACTCCCATGAGCCATCCAGTGAACCAGTGCTGAGGAGATGGAGCAGGACACATGACAAAGCCCCCAACATGGCCCACAAAAAGTGGCTGCCTCCTCTTGAGTCAAACTGAGTTGATGTCGTGGACGCTGCGGCTAAGGGCTGTACCCTACATGGCTAGCCAAAAAAGGCCCCAGTTACGATATGGGCCAGAGTGATTGGAAGATGAGGGAGGGCCCAGGTGCATTGCTGTAGGGGCATCAAATGGACAAACCTCCTCTGAGACTTCCTCTGCGGCTACCAATCACATTGTTATGTAAAACCTTCATTTAAGGGACGTCTAGTGTCTGTGCATGGATAAGCTTGTGGGATTCCAAGGCTCGTGGTTGAAATGCCTCAAATCTCAAAAATCAGTAATCACCTTCCTGTGTAGGAAATGCAATGTGGAAAATGTTGTCCATGTCTTGTCACAGCGTGAAAAATGTTCTTCAAATAATTGTTTGTGACTGTTTTGTGTCTCAGGATTTCATTGATGGTTTTTGTGTCATGTATGAGTATTTGTATACATGTATATAGACTTTGTAGATGTTTTGTTTTTTTATATTTTTATGAAAATGTTTGTAGAAATTGTTAGTATGTTGCCCAAGTGATTGCTGTGAATGAATGTACTTTCAGCAACTTTTTCACAACACTACATGTATAATGCAGTGTCAATGAGGATGCTTAGTAGTTACACAAGACAACTACATTTCATAGCTTTTCTAATGTTAACTTCAATAAGTAAATGTTACCTTGCAATGTCTTTTTTTCTTTTCAGTTTGGCCCCACTGTTACTTGCATGTTTGAGATGTGTTTACATAATGCGATGAGTCTGGTTTGGAAACGGTGACTTGTCAAGGTCCGGGCCAGCTCACTTCTTCCGCCGTCTGAGGGCATGTGTAAGAAAGCAGCCACTTAACACACACAGCAGGACACGACAGAATGCTGTGGCTCCATACATGGAGGAATGGGAGGTGTGTGTGTGTGTGTGTGTGTGTGCAGGAGGAGAGGGTTGTTCAAAGGTTCCTAAGGACATTTTTAATGCCAAAATAAAGTGTGTCTGTTAGTAAAACTGGATGTAGATGGTACAGGTATTCTGAAGTCTTCAGTCAAGCCTTCATAGATGTTTCTAGTAAATCTTAAATGTTTTTTTTAATGTTGTAGCTTTTGCACCTTATTTTGAGTCTTAAATGTTTTTCTTTCTGAGCCATGTGATAAACAGTTTGATAACTTTTTTTCTACTTACATTAATGTAGCTTAACTGGAAAATATATTTGCTTTATTTTTAGTTTCTTCTCTTTATTTTCTCACATAAATAAACATCTGAAAAAAAGTAAATACTTGTAGTGGCTCTTTAATAAGCAGCTGTCTACATTTAGGACAATGTGCTTACACAATTTTATAGTCACTCAAAAAAACGCTGATATAAACTGTGGTATTTTGGGTTAAGGGCTGTTCCAGTTTTTGTTTTGATTAGCATTATGTGGGATGATTTAGGATGACAAGTTGAGTATCAACTTGTTTTTGGCCAATTGGGAATGTTTGTTCTGACTTTCTTAAAAGACATAGCCACGCTCACATACCTTCTTGATGACCCACCATTTAGCTTTGTTGTGTTTATACAAATAAGTTGTCCTGTTTGCACATTTATACCCCATACAAAACAGCAATCTAAACAGCTCCAGGTCTGTTTGACACCTCTCCAGCATGTCATGTATAAACAGACCCCTTTTCACCATTGTGTGGTTCCATTTTTATTTAGATTGAGGGTGGAGACAGTAAAGAGTTATTAGGGGTTTAAGGAAGGCTAATGAGGAAGAATAGGCGCACCTGTGGCTCTTGCAGGCTGGACTGGACCAGGGCACCATCTTCATTCCATTCATGCCTGAGCAGGGTTCATTGGTGCAAGCGCTTGTGGATGACTCACCACAAAGAAAGGTGGAGCATCAGCACCAATGTGTAAGTGGCCACATTCCACAGGGGAAGCTTGGAACGAATTGGGAAGGAGAGAGGGAGAGAAATATAGGAGAGGAAGAGGAGCCTAATTCTGAGTACCTGTGGTTTGAGCGAAGGGGGCTGGGTGTGGATGAGTGGCGCATTCATTCAAAGGGGTTCATTTAAACTAAATGATGACCTGCTTCAACATCTGCGGCTGGAATGCCATCTCCAAAACAGGGCAGGACGCGGCAGCTAGAGTGTTTGGGCCAAAAGAGACACTGGCCAAACAGAACAGCGTGACCCTTTCTGATTCAGCCGCACTTTGGCTGCTCTCTTGCAGTCTGACAGTGAATCACATCCTGCCTCAAATCAAATTAAGTAGTTTTTGAAACTGATCCAGGAAAAGGCCAGCATTCGCTGCCTGCCTTAAAGTCCCTTTCTCCTTCTTCCAGAGTGACCCAGGGCCCCAGCCCTAGACAGGCAGGTCGGTGGGCAGTGAGCCCCATTGGGTGCCCCTCTCCTGGGGGTGAGTGAGGGTGGTGCATCGGCCAGTGGTCCAGTGCTGATGAATGTGGCCTGGAGCAAAAGGCCATGCAGGGGCCAGGGCTGGACGCAGATGGGGTCTTTTTCAAACAGCTGGGGCCACTCCTTTGGGACAGACCCGAGGTTAACAAGCAGAACTTGAGTTAAGTGGAAGCGGACATTTCTTGGTTTCTGGTTGCCTCCCCTCTGATTTACCCCTGTGGTGCTTCAAAGGGCCTGCGACAGAATCGTTCTTATGTGGCTATTATGACAAATTATGACTGCTCCATGATTGTTAGTGAAAACAACAAGCAACCCGACAATGATTTGGGAGTCCCTCTTTGTGTTTCCACATTTTTATACGATGACAGAACAGTTTTCATTACTTAACAATCCTCAGACCTAAAAAAACTCCAACTAAATCTGACATCATTATAAACAAAAGGGTCCCGCTCCAGTCATGCGTGCCCCCACTCCGGGGAATGTTGGTGGCAACACAAGATGGAGAAAAAGCCTTTAATTTTTGTATTTCCAAACACAATGCTAACATGCTTTAGAAGATAAAACATCTTTCATCACTGAAAGGAACTCTGGCAAGGGGAAACATGATGGTGGGGGGAGGAGGTGGGGTGGGAGCGTGCGGCTCATCAATAGCGGCTTTGTCATGCAAAAAGCCAAACGGAAAATTTCAAACAAGATTCCTTGGGGCCGACACAATCAAAACTGGCGTGCATAAATAGCCGTTTGAAACTTGGCTGGAGACAAAAGACACACAAACAGGCGGCCAAAGGGGGGAGGGGGGGGGGGGGGGGGGGGGGGTGGGCAGTGGAGCAGAGAAACGAGAGAGAGAGAAAGAGAGTGAGGAAGAAAGGAGAGATACAGAGACGGCAGAAGAGAGAGAAGATGAAGGCTGCTGTAACCCGGCAATCTATGCTGGCAGGGCTGTGTGAGGACTCTGTGTGTGTGGCTGGGTGGCGATGGCCGTGACCTCGGGCAGAATGGAAGCAGCCGGCTGGAACGGAGAGGAAAGAGGCGGAGGACTTGGGGGAGGCTAGTGTGTGGGTGTGTGTGTGTGTGTTGCGAGAGTAAGTTCTGTTCTGCCACTTCACCCAAACAGTGGCGTGTGTCTCCCAGGCCAGACACGTACAGCTGGGCTGGCTTATGCAGAAGCTGCAAAAAAAAGACGCCAAATTAGTGGAGAATTAACTTGGATTTCCCCCGGGATCTGCTACCAACCCCACCAACAGACAGCATATTCCCTGAGGGAGCACAGTCAAGTGTCCTGGAGATAGAAAATAAATTGTCTATCATATAAAAACAGAGTGGGCCCCTTCAGTGGGACAAACCACACACCAAAACACCTTGCTCTCATTTATGTTTGTGTCATTGGAATAGTGTAAATAAACACACCGACACACCTTTGAAACTAGCTGTAATTTATGTTTTTGTAAATTGCATAAGCACGCAAGTTTTATTTGATCTGGAAAACACTCAATATACTTAACTTCCACAATAAGAACAAAAAAAAACAGAGAAAGATTTTTCTATAT
>JAGFZM010001789.1:55234-70003 GCA_017657215.1 Limnothrissa miodon | reverse complement strand
CGCCACACCACGTTCTCCGGCAAGCACACGCGGGACCGTTCATGGCCCCCCCCCCCTTTGAAGCCTCAATGCAAAATTACTACAATTGAAAAAAAGAATAGTGGTTCCCTGCTCAGCTCACTCAGCCAAAGTGGAGGGGTGTGCATGGTTGACTGGTGGGGTTGGAAGGCCCCAAATCTAGTGCACAGGAGATAGAAACATGTAGTGTCCTGTGGTGGCATCCTCCTGCACTGAGAACACAGAGGCGGGGAGTGAGGAGATGGGCATTGGGGGCCCATCCGGGCCAAGTGAAGCTGCACCACCTGAAAATAGCTCTTCCAGAGGCGGGCCTGTAATTAGGCCTGTCCCAACTCCCAAGAGGTGGCCAAGAGGTCCCAGGCAGACTGGGCTTTGTGTGTCGGGCCCTGGGGCCTGGATCCAGCAACAACAGCTCTTGAGCCAGATCCACTGTGACTGTGGATGTTACTGTATATTGCCTCTACTGCAAAGGTGATTTAATGTGCTCGTCACTCAGCTGTTTAGTTTCTTTTGCTGCAGCACAGGTTTTTTTTTATTATTTTATGAAAGAAGAAAATTCTAGAACCTTTCACCTAAGTTGGCAGGGAATCTTGTGTATAAAACTTTTATGTGGCTAAAATACAATCACTTCTCTGTCAGTCACACACACACACAAACACACACAAGAACACACAGAGAACCTTGAAGATTTTTTTTTATTACTAAAATTATTTTTTTTCCTATGTAGCAGTTATGTGTCAACAGATCTATGTTTTGGAGTGATGCAAAATAAACAGTAGAAAAAAAATTCATTGCCCTGTGTGCTACAAACCTCAGTCAAATCACGACCAAAATACTTCATTAATATTGGTTTCCCCTTCAAGTCTGCTACTATCCAAAAAAGTGACTAGTGTAAATTGGCGGTATCAGAAACAAAAAAAAAAAAAGATATTTACACATTATATAAGGTCCTCAAAACCATACCTTGAGGTAAAACCAACACATTTCTACAATCCTTTCAGGAAAGAAAGCTCCACTGAACCGGACACCTAGTCAGGAGCCCACTACCAAGGTAATATAGCTTCGAAGATTTCCTTCTTCTTTAAAAGACAAAGATTCAAGTGGCCAGAGGCAGTACAATCGCAGACAGGTTATTAAGACATCTTCGGGGAATCTTCAAACATAAACGGATGGGTAAAGTAGCCTATTATTTTCGGAGGTGTTGTGGCGTGGATGAGGTGAAACTGGTATTTTTGGAGGCAGTGTGGATCAGGGGCGGGGTGCTCCGGCAAACACATCTAAAGTGCTCAGCATGCTAATCAAAGGATTTATTTTGATGGGCATTTTAGAAGCCCAGTTAACCGCCATGAAGGTCAGGAGGGCCCCGTCCCACTCCAGCATCCAATCAAGCACCAGTGCTCTGGCCCAAACACACCCAACTCAGCCTGGAGCTTTCGAACAGAGGATTAGTAGGGTTGGCCATAGTGGTTTAAGATAGGTCGGAATAGCAGTCCTGTTTCAAAAGCATACTTCCACAGTATGAAAAATACTCAGGTCAGGTCTTGTGACATCTCTTTGGTCAGTCAACTATATTGTGAGAGTCATTTTAATTAGACAAGGTTTATGTATTTAAAAAAAAAAAAAAAAAAAAATTCAATCGACACTCCTGTCTCAGTCAAATGATGTTGAGCAACATCAATGCACAAACTGCTTAAAAATAAACCAAACATCAAAAGCTAAAACACAATATGTTTCACTACACATAGCATGGTATTCCTCAGATTTCAAAAACAGACTTCTGATTTCAAACCTCTAAGCAAAAATAGTCTCCATACACATTCCCCATCCCTTCACAAACAGTAGCTTCACCAAGTGACTATGCCCTATAAGGATGCACCGCAGCTCACAAAGCATCCACAAGCACAGGGCTACACAATGATTCGGTTCTATTCAGACTTCAGACACCATCAGCATAGAGGTTCAGCCAAACCTGTCCATTCTGCTAGTCACCCCTTGGCTTACTGATAATGGCTACCCAATGTTGACATGACAACACCTTAACCACAGCAGATACAGTGCAACAGATTTTGATCAACAACGATGTTAAGTCATTTTGAGACTTCTGTTGTGCTTTTTTCATGGAGATCAAACATTAGATAAAACATAAAAACTTGTTAGCAACATGATTTGAAGGTGTACCAGTTCATACATTATGTGCTTGTGGTCACAAGGTTGATTATCCAGCTTTAGACATATCTAGGCTGCAAATGTAGTCCTTGGTTATCAGCAGTGTTTCGGGCACGGGTTCGAGACTCTTTGATGCTTACAGGCTTAGAAAAGGCCCTGCTGTTGTTGAGGATCCTTCACAGCACAGCCACAGAATTCATGCTCTGATCCTGCCCAGGCTTCAGCACTGTGACGTTAATTAAACTGCCATGTGGACCAGTTTTAATACCCCTCAAGCTTTGTTTGGAAATGAGAGGCCACCACAGATATAGATCACTTTGACTTGATGGCGTGAGATACTCACAGAATGGATGTACGTACAATCAAGTTAACCGAGGAAATCCTCTATTCCTTGAAGAGAACAGAAAGTCCACCAAGGTCCATAAGGACCAGCATGTCATTTCCAGCAATGTGATTGAAATGGATAAAACAGCATTTTTGTGTGTGCAAAGGAAAGTCCACAGTGTTTAGCAAAATAATAAAATAAAAAGCTTCCATCTTTAACTTCAGTGTTCTTTTTCCTTTTTTGATTTCTTTTTTTAAACAGCAGAGCAACATAACTGCTTTAAATGTTGATATATACAGGGCCTATTAAAAAGAAACAAACAAATAATAATTACACCACGAGTTGTGCCATTAAATCTATTTTTCTGCAGAGTGCAAAATCTCCACCTCACTAGTGTGAGGTAAAGTCACCCACAGCGAAGGTTTGTTCCTTTCTCCCTCACCTCCCTCTAAAACACTCATCACACTCAAACTCCTTCACTATGCAATAGTCCTCCATCAACATCTTGCACCTTCCTCCTCCTTCTTAACTTATGTTTTTTTCATGTCTTTGGATTCTGCTTGACATCATCTCTTTACACAAAAAAGTTTTAAAAATGTTCTGTTGTTCTTCTTGTTAAAATGTTCTCTTTTTTTGTCAGGTTTGTGACTTTCTATGGGAGAGGAATAAAACTTTAGTTAAAAGCAGATGGTTGTAAAAGAAATGTTTGTGAGTGTTTGGGTGCGCCATATTACTCCTGCCCTGGTCTCCCTTTGGTCCCAGGATGCACTGCAACGGGCGTGAGGCTTGCAGGATCCTCAGAAGAAAATGACGCCCTCCTCAGTGACGTCTTCTGTGATTTTATAAGGGGGCGGGGGCAGATTGTGCAGTGGGCCCTGACTGAGGGGTCTGGGGGGGAGGCTGTGGTGGAGAGGCTGAGGCAGGGCTGGCAGGGGCTCATACGTCACATCTGGAGGGTTCACTGGTTCTGTGTGGAGACAGAGACAAAAACACACAAAGAATCACAATAAAACCTGGCTCACACTATTAAGTGTGGACACACACTTCTTGTGTTTTTCTAGGTCCTGAGAGGAGTCTGGTACCTGAAGGCTGGGTGTGGAACTGGTGACTGGGGCTGATGGAGCGCTTGGCTCTCAGGGAGCCGTCGTCCCGAGCAGTCAGCTTCAGAGGCAGCATCTGCTTCATGTCTACAGAGGCTGTGTACAGAAACAAAGACACCACATTACTGACGGGATCTTTGCCTGTCAACTGGCAGCTACAAGGGAAGTAGGCCAATCACGACACAGTGAGATACAAGGACTAATATTAGAAGAAAGAAGTCCAAGTGTTTGAATGTAAATCACTTTTTTGTTTGTAGAGCCAGCAAACATGGGTGTTTGCTTGGTTGCCCCCAGCACTTTCCAGCTAAGGCAACCACATTCACAACAAATGCCTCTCACCTTGACTAGGCCCAAAGAATCATGGAATGGATATGAAAAACTTTTCGTTAATAACGTAGAATCTTACCAAATTTGCATGATAATTTTTTTGCAATGTTGAAAACACATACAAAACATTTTCAGATTCTACTTTAAAACCCTTTCCCATTAATCTGGAGAACCAGAACAAATTAGTGTGCTCTTGTCTGTAACCACCGCAAACTTCAAATCATGTGAGTTATGAACAATATATTTGAAATGAGCCTAGCTCATGTTTGTAAATGAACTCATGCCCATTTGTGTGTGCTCACCTGAGCTCTCGGTGCGGTGCGAGCCCTTGCCCTTGGCGCCCTTCTCCTTGCCTTTGCTGAGGGCGGCCAGCTTGGTGGGGATCTGCTGCTGGACGGCGCCCTGTTTGTGCAGCTGGTTGGTGGTGCTGATCAGATGGATAGGCACCTCGGAGCTCTTGCCCGACGCCACCGCCACCACCGGCTTCACCTCTGGCCGCTCGGGGTAGTCGGCCGGGGAGATGGAGAGGCTAGAGCGCACTAGAGGCTTGGGCGGCAACGTCGGGTCCACGGCCGGAATCTTGCCCAGCAGGAGCTCACCGTTGAAGCTGGACGCCAACGGAAGGTGCTGGGGGAAGGGGAAGACCAGGGGAGAGAGAAGGTTAAGAATGGATGTGGTGGTGAGCAACATTAAACCCAGAGCATGGACCAATATCGGTAATCCATAAAATTATTATTTCTGCAGTGTCTTCCACTGCAGTCTTCCATAGGATGATGTCAGTCATATGAATCGTCAGAGATGGACAGACAGACAGACAAAAATGGCTGGTGTTCTATTTTGTTGTGTGGAAGAAAATATTTGTTGAACAGCCTTGAGCTTTGGTAGAAAAGAAATGGAGTAAATTGTATCTTCATAAAGTACAGAGTTGTAAAGGCATTTGCCCTAACTGTATGCAATACCTGGATGAGATATTTGGCCAGGTTGATAAACAAACCTTCAATGGCGAGTAAATGTTGCTTGACTGAGGCCTGCTAGACATGGTTTAGATTTGCACGTCTCCCAGCAGCTGGGAGAGAGATGAATTCCTGACTGTTGCTCGTTTTCTGTGAAGTGAAGCAGGCGGTCTTTTTGAACGCGTCGACTAACAAGCTGTGGGGGTGTGGAGTGCACCGTCAACACGTCCGTGGAAAAAACATGCTCGTGTGCCAGATATTGGTGAGGTTAAAATGAGAAACACCAGTGGGCGAGTGTGCACACATGCCTGGGTGTGAACGTGTGCAGTTCTGCAGCTGATCTGAGTGCAGTTGCTGCTTGCCTACAAGCCAGAGGAACAATAGCCACAGCTGAACATGATTACAGATTAGGCTCTGTATCAGAGAAAAGAGAGATGCAGGCAGGCAGGCAGCGGCCCAACAAGTGGCCCAAATGACAGTGCGTCCCAGCAATATATATTTAGACTAAACCCAGAGAGGAGCAGCTTAGGGGTGGCCTTCATCCCAATGCTAACACAGTCCTAGTGGTGTTGTTTTTCTTAAATGGATGTAGATTTTTTGTCTTTAACTGCATTGCTGAAGAGACAGCCTGTGTGATGAGTTTACTCAGTAGACAGTGCACCACACAAGGAATAACAATTAGGTGGTTGTTTCATACACCGAGTGCACTAGTGATAAACAAGAGGGTGTTCCAGCTGTCTGGTGCAATGACAAAAAATGTTTGGTTGAAAAATGTGCATGGCTGTTTAAAGTCGTCTGAAAGAAGTCCAAACGGGCCATTTTAATCAAAACAGGATGTCTCCTCTGCTGAGTCTCTGAGAAAAAGGGGTGTTTGGGAGTGGCCTGCGTGGGAGAAGCAGCCCCTGGGTGAGTCATGAGGGCATGAGTCCCAGCTGGACCAAGAGGTGGGGGGAGGGGTTAGGTGATGAGCAGTGGATCAAGGCAGGAGGGTTTCTCCCACAGGACCAGATGTCTCCAGCTGTGAAAAAGATCTTTCAACCCGTCCCCCTCCCAGGCCATTGAAGGAGTAGGTGAAGGGTCAGGGAAACCGGCAACTCCTTATCCGCTTAGGCTGGTCCTAGCTTTAATGTGTGTCAGTGACCCCACTGAGCCTGAACAGTTCGAAACTAGGTGAACTAGAACCTGGGAACAGCAAGACACTGCGAAACCGGTTCCAGGAGCTCACATAGGAGTCTTTGTGGAAGCCATGGGGAGTGGCAGAGGAAGCAGCTTTTCCCAGCTCAGGCGTCCTCTGCAAACAGGCCCTCCATTGTATCTCCTCCGCAGTAAAGGTGCCATCCGTAAATACCAGGACTTAGACGGGAGCTTTAGAAGACCAAGACCTGGGCTCGGCTGCAACAGTGCACAAAAGCCCTGACTGACATCGCATAAACAATTAGTCTTGGCCAAACTCCAGCCAGGCTCCAAATGAGAGGGTGCTTTGGGTAATTACAGGTTGCGACTTCAACTCACCACCACCACCACCCTCTCCATCCTGCCACACCTCAGATACTGAACACGAGACTCGGGTCTCCCTTGCCACCACCTCCTTTTCAAACTGGATCACTAATCACAGAGATGGTTGGAACTCATCCAGGACCAGAGCAGGCAGGATCAGGTATGTTGGGAAGACCTGAGGCACCATAGTAATGAGTGGGATGTACATGGCGGGCACGCACACATGCCATCTCTCTCTCTCTCTCTATCATTCTCTCACAGCCTCAGGGGCCTGATGGGTAATTACTCACAACACTCCCAAACACTAATAAGAAAACATAGAACTTCTTGCCACTGTTGAGCTGAGTAAGTGTTTTGTTCTACCACAGTGGTGTAGATGTTCCGTTGGATCTTAAGCCTTAAAGCGTACATCTTATTGATTGATTAGACGCCAAGCTTCATGTCATATGAGTAAACAGAACAAAATGGAGAGAGAGGGGAAAAAAAGGTGCTTTGCTTAGTCATGACAAAGCAATGGCAACCCGTTGAGTTCCCATGACTCAGGGGAGAGATACAAGCAAGAGCTTTGTAGAAGGCTTAAGGCTGACAATTAATGCCAATTTTCAGTTCTTTATGTTGACTCATATGTGAAGCATTGTACAAACAATATTTGCATACACACTTCCCCACTCAAATTAGAGCATGCAGACAAGACTAAATCCCCAGTGTGTCAAATCTGAATCCTGCACGAAGTGAGAGAGATAAGGCGCCCCGAGGATACTAAAGTCCACAGGAGGAGGGAAGCACCTGGCTGTGCTTCAGAACATAATGTTATAAACCCTGGAGTGCGGAAGTGAGACAGAGAGAGTGAGAGAGAGAGAGAGAGAGTGTGTGAATGAGTGAGTGAGCGAGAGAGAGAGAGAGATATCAGTTGAACCAACCTCTGAATGAGTGGGGTTAGATTAGTCAGGACATGCTGCCAAACCCACTGTTATCTGTGTGAATCTGTTTGATTGGTTATGGTCGTAAATTTTTGTAGGAACTCTATATACTAGCCTGGCTAATGCGACTGAAAAGCTCTTACAAGCTTAGTCCGGCCATGCTACATTGCTAAATGAATTCTGGGAGGCGGGCTTAACCTGCGTTCATACTGCCTCTGTATACTACTTGACGAATCTATAACCAGTCAGACCACTCATTCCGATGACGTAGGCGTAAGCTCGTTTCTCATTGGTGCCCACAGATTTGGGATAAATAATTCCTCTAAATTGGCACGATGGCCATACTGACTTGCTCGCGAAATTGAATGTAGCGTCACAGGAAGTATGGGCGGGCCCAGGCTACTATATACTACAGTCATGGCCAAAAATGTTGCCACCCCTACATTTTTTTTTAGAAATTCAAGTATTTCTCAAAGAAAAGTATTGCATTATGACTTGTTTTGCTATAAATATATTTATTCTCTTTATATGTATTGGAACAAAACAAAAACAGAGGGAAAAAAGCTAATTTGCCATAATGTCACACAAATCCAAAAATGGGCAGGACAAAATTATTGACACCCTTAAGTAAATATTTGGTTGCACACCCTTTGGAAAAAAAAATGAAATCTAAAAAAAAGTTACTTCCTTACTTTCCTTCTTACAACACTCAGGTGGAATTTAGGACCACCCTTCCTTTGAAAACAGCTGCAGGTCTCATATTGGAAGGGTGCCTTTTCCCAACAGCAATTTTAAGATCTCTCCACAGGTGTTAGATCTAGGTCCATTGCTGGCCACTTCAGAACTCTCCAGCACTTTGCCATCCATTTCTGGGTACTTTTTGAAGTATGTTTGGGGTCATTGTCCTGCAGGAAATCCCAATATCTCAGACACAAACCCAGTTTTTTGACACTGGGCCCTACAGTGCGACCTAAAATCCTTTGATAATACTCTGATTTCATGATGCCTTTTACACAGTCAAGGCACACAGTGCAAAAAAAAAAACCCAACACAGCATTGAACCCAGGGCTCCAGACTAACTTTTTGTGTTGGTTGCACTGGTGCGCCTAACTTTTTTTTTTTAGGAGCACTCTGTGCAAAACGCATTTAGAGGGAGGGAGGCATGGCCATTGATCTTGATCGGCTAATTCGTCAGGAATTAACCAGCAACGTTATGAAGATGGAAATAAGGTTCGTTACTTTCGTTTTCACGCATCTTCAATTATTTTCTTGAACCGTATTTGGAGTTTAAAACTAGCACTACCCAGCACAGCATGTGGCCCAAATGCTTTACTGTACCTTAGCCAGGGAAATTGATTTAATCATTCTTTCCGGAAAGAATACGTTTTGGGCTTTTTCATCTCATTACCGTTACCGGGCTCTACCTCAGTCTCCTTTCCGAGTCTAGGTCTACTGTGGAAGGCTGAGGTCGAGTCTTGGCTGCATGGAGTGACAGTAGGGCTATGAATCGGCTTTGTTTTCTTAACGAAGAAAGTTTCAATATCTCTACCTTTATTTTCACGTATTTGTCGTGTTTATTTTCTTTAATCGTTTCAGTTCTCTGCTCACTGCTCACTACTCAGGTCGCACACATTTTTTGAGCTGACCACTAGGGATGGGAAGAATCACCGATTTGTATCGGTATGAACATATATGATACGGTAGCATCGGTGTCAAAAGTGTTCCTTCTTTCCTTTCCTTTCTTTTGAGGATGCAGAAAAACTAATACATGCATTTGTTACCTCCAGACTTGACTATTGTAATGCACTGTTCTCTGGATGTGGTACTAGCTGCATCAAAAACCTTCAACGAATACAAAATGCTGCAGCACGAGCACTCACTGGGACAAAAAAATATGAACATATCACACCTGTCCTTGCTTCCTTACATTGGCTTCCTGTTAAAAGCCGAATTGATTTTAAAATACTTCTCCTAACATATACAGTAAAGCCCTTAATGACCTTGCTCCAGCATATATTAAAGACTTACTTGTTCCCTACCACCCTTCTAAACCCCTAAGGTCACAGAATGCTGGTCTCCTAGTAATTCCTAGAATATCAAAATCGACAATGGGAGGAAGAGCATTCTGCCATCGTGCGCCTGTCCTGTGGAACAAACTCCCTTCTAACATCCGTCAAGCGGACACTCTCAACACCTTTAAGTCTAGACTCAAAACCTTTCTATTTACTGACCCCTTTAGTTAGGGATGGTGTGTGGTAAGCCACACCTCCTCAGGGTATTATTGGAAAGGACTGCCTCTGCTGTAAGCTCCCGTCCAGGGCTTGGTGGCCACTGACCATTTCCTTTGGTGGTGTTGGGTTGTTATACATCATACCTTAGTAATGCTGCTATAGTTTAATGCCGCCACAATCCACCCATCTGTTAACCCGTACAGTTTTCACTATTCTTTCTCCTCCTCTCTTTTCCTCTCCACTTACTTCTCTCTCTTCACTTAGCCAACTTCTGTATATGGTTTCACATGCAATATAACTCACATTCTCTGAAATCTGATGGAGACTGTTCTAACTCATCTCCTCTCTGATTTTCCATTTACCACCTTGGCGTGAGTCATCACTGCCTTCCACTGCCTGCGCCTGCACCTCCTGGGACCTTCTTCCAACGTGATCCGGCGGCACTCCTGAATGGTCCTCAACCCACTCCACTGTCCATGCCACTGCCTCCCTGCTGAGGGTCACCCCTGCCTTCCACTGCCTGATCCTGCATCTCTGGCTTCCTGGGTGGTCTGCCTTCAGCTTCACAGATGACCCTGACATGATCGATACAGCCTCTAGCTGGCCCCTGGCTTGACTGCGCCTAATGACATGGGACTATATCCTGGGATTCTAATGGGACTCCTATATTACTTTATTTACCAAAATTTTCTTGTAATGTGTATCTAATGGAATAATAGTGGACTACCCGCCATCTGAGAGACTGAAAACCTGCCCTAGGCAGTTGGGTTAGCCCCTTGAGCCGTCGGAACTGCCCAAGGTTTCTTCCTCTACCATAACAAGTAAAAACAAAAAACGCTGCTAGGGAGTTTTTCCTTGCCCCTGTTGCTCATTGGGCCTCTTGTGTTAAGCGCTTTGTGACATGCCTTTTGTAAAAATGCGCTATATAAATAAAATTGAATTGAATTGAATTGAAGTGTGCATCGGTTAAATCTTCGGATGAAATTGAGATTTATCTAATGTAAAATTAAGCCTAGTGCTGGCCTGCATTCTCCTCCTCGCGCCTGTAATTGGCAATTCTGCCTGACTCATATAGCGCAAGTTTTGTTGGGGCACACACACAGCAGGCTTTATTTAAAACAGAGGTGGCTAGCGGTTAGAGACTCAGTGTACGGGTAGCCTAAGCATAGAAGTTGATACACTCACCGGTTTCGTCTGGTGTTTGGCAACACTTTTACAAACGTGATTGACTGATGGAGAAATCCGATGCAATTAATAAAATGTGCTATGCCGCGATTGAACATAACGTTACACAGAGCTCAACCTATTTTTTTCATCTGAAGCTGTAAATGTGATGGAGCACTAACGTTAATGTTACTAAAACACCTGGTAAGCGAACTAACGTTTATTACTGTTACACATTTGTTGCCGCGATTGAACATACAAGGAACACAACCTATTTTAACATCTAAAGGCAGCGCTCACGTTAACGCTTCTAATGGATGTCAAATCTTCCAAGGCAGTAAATAGGCTACTGGTAACGTTACTCACGTTTTATGACGTAAATGAATGATGAATAATGAAAAACTTTTAAAGCGTAAGAAATGTCTACGTGCGCTTCGGGAATTTTGCAATAACGTTAAGAGAGAGGTTAAGGTAGGCCTACTGAGCAATACTTAGCGACAAGAATGTTTTGGGAAACCGGGCCTTGTGTGTCTGTATAACAAAACATTTACATTACTGTAGGCAAGTTGTAAATGCCAAAAGCCACCACTGCTTCCAGTTTAGGGAATTGTTCCATTGGCCCTGCTCAAGTCCTTACTACTATGATTTCAATAGTAGGCTAGCCTATATTATTTTATATATTCTTCTATATTCTTCTTGTATTGTATTGCATCGTATCACATTGTGTTAAATCTAATCGTACTGTATCGCACTGTATCGTATTGTGTTAAATCACATTGTACTGTATCGCACTGTATTGCAGTAGGTGGGAGAATCGTGTCGTATCTTATTGCTGATTGTTTCATGTGAATCGTTTATGTATCGAATCATTAGCAGTGTATCGAGATGTGTATCGTATCGCTTTGGTTATGAAGATTCACATCCCTACTGACAACAACTTGGAGCAGAAAAAAGCACCACAGCCAATCAGAGGCAAGGACCCGCCCGAACTCTGTCTTTTATTGGTTTAGACCACGATACAATCAGGATAACCAGATGATAACACAGAGATGCTGCACTTGCAAAATAAATTCATGTTTTCGCCTGAGCAACGTCAGATGCACCAGGGCGACCGCAAATTTTTTTCAGTCGCACTTTTCAAAATTTCGGTCGCATATGCGACCAAATTGGTCGCACTCTGGAGCCCTGGAATCTCAACCATTTTTGACAGTAGGTACTGTGTTCTTTTCTTGTAGGCCTCATTCCAGTTTTGGTAAACACTCGACTGATGTGTTCACCAAAAAGCTCTATCTTGGTCTCATAATGACCACAAGACATTATCCCAGGATTACTCAAGTACATTTTGGCAAACTGTAGCCTTGCTTTTTTGTCTCTGTGTCTGCCCTCATAGCTCACTGACAAGTCTTTGGTACAAGCTACTCTGCAGAATAATGAAACGGAGCAGGATCACGTGACTCCACATGCAGTAGTGTTTTTAAAAGTGAAAGTAATTGAAATAATTGACCTGGGAAAATGTGATCGATTATAGGTTCTGAATGTTGATGAATTGCACAGCCCTATGTGCAATGCTGACTGATAGCAGTGTCTAATTCACAGTCCTTTCAGTGCTTCAGCCGCATGTGGGGGTGTGTTTGTGGCTCCAGTCCCAGACAGATGCTCAGTTTGATATCCATCTACAGAGACAGGGCTGTGTGCACTATATCAGAACATCAGTGATGTTGGGAGTCCAAACCCTGGAGACAAACAGCCCGACAAGCAATTAGCCTCATTAGCCAGAGCAGGCAAGTGGTGTCATGCACCACAGCATTATCTGCCATCTCCAAATGTTCAAATGACAGCCAGCCAACCAAAACACTATAACACTTGCCATTACGCAACTTTGTTTTACCCCCAAAGGGGAAGCTTTTCCAAATCAAAGATTAGCCTCCAATCAATACTCATCACACTGTTTATGAAGATCTGCCAGTGCTGTGGAACAACTGTGCCAACTTTCACATCCAGCTTTTTAGTCAAACCAACATTCACCACTGATGCGAGGTACAAGTCTTTATGTTCAGCAGGTATATGATGTACCTTTTAAGAATCATGCAAAAAAAAAAGTTCTCCACAGATGTTCCGGTCTGTTCCAGAAAACACATGAAGCAATTACACGGAATGGCTTCACTCTCTCTCTGACTTTCATAACTCTCATTCTAGGAATCCTGAGGGCAAAAACTGATTGCACGTTGATAGCAGTGCAAAGGTGTGCTGAACACCACAGACACAGCACAGGCAGTGGCCTGTGTCCCGGGGGCATGTCCAGGCACATCGCCAGAGACATCAGCAGGAAGGAATGAGCTTCAGTCATGATTCCAATACACCTTTTGGGTGTTACGGAACGGCTGAGTGCTGCGATATCTTAATATCAACACTGTTGATTCTCTAATGATTGGCTGTGATGAAATCTCTTGAATCTTTGGCAAATTCTCCTCCCCAACACATGCAAAAGGGAAGAGATTACATTACAATTGTCAATGCAAAAAGAGAAAGAGAAGAGAGCAAAGAGGCCCATGAAAAGAAACAAAGACACAATGGTTTACAGCTTTAAGATTGTGAAATGCGAATTGCTATCTGAAATATGCAGTGATAAACACAAGATATCAACATCCGACAACTGCATCCGACATCCGACATCCGACAACGAATAAAGATTCACAAGTGCACATATGATTCAATTTGTTCAGTTCGAAGACTAGAGAAAAGTTTGGTTTGGATGCTTGGGACTTCACGACTCTTGGGGGACTGCCAGATCTTTATTTCTCTATCCAGGGTGTGACACAACAGCAGAGGGATCTCAAAGAGATTTCAGTGCTATGTGTTAGCCAGCGGGAACTGGGTTGTGTGCGTCCGTTGTGACAGCCTCAGCTCATAGCAAAAATGAGATGCCTGGTGCACAGATAATTCATGTCAGCTGAATGGGTTTCAGACAGGCTGCATCAGCAAGAGATTTGCGTGTGTGAGTGAGGGACAGAGGGTGTGTTTGTTTCCTCGTGTGTGTGCGTGATGTTGATGAGTTACTACTTAACCAAAGTGGAGGCAGGCAAGCCAAAGATACCTCGAAAATATCCCCACCAAGCCTAACTTCATCAAGGCGTGACGCTGGCAAGCTAGGGAGCGGGGTGTATGTTTGCTGGGTGTCATGAATGGTGGACTTGTGTCAAGCAGGTCAGACGGCCCAGGACGGATTCCTAACTCTGGCCCCACTCACACACACACACACACACTTACACACACACAAACACAAGCCAATGTTCATCCTCTGTGTGTGAATGACCGACAGGAGGTCAGCAAGCTTTAACTCCTAACTGGCTCTAAGAGTTGGAGCCACCATACTCATTCGGTCAACGGTCAGGATACTGGTGAATACGCTCATCAAAACCTGATCTCAGGACGCGTTGGTAGAGAAGTGGCTAAACAATGTGAGGCATTGTGGCGAAGCTTGGAGCACAGGCAGAAAGAAAGAATGAGAGAAAAGGAGAAGGGAACCTGCTTTAGCGGGTGTGGGTGACTGGTTAGAACTTTGGTTCAAATTCCACAGTAAATTTTTTTTTTCATTTGTTTGCGTTTTTTTTCTTCCTTTTTTCCCCTCTCTCATGGCATTACCTTACCTATCCTGCGTGCTATCAGTAAACAGCCAGGCTTAGGTGGAAGATAAACCTTCCCCACACAGGACCATATTGTTTCAGACGGCCTGCTTCACACAGCTGATATATCATGAGCTGGCGGAGAGCAGGACTGGTGGGGTGGGCGGAACTGTGTGTGTGTGTGTGTATATGTGTGTGTGCGCGTGTGTATATGTGCGTGTGCGTGCACACAGAGCTGCTAACATCGAGTCAGACCACACAGATTCATTATTGGAGACCGAATCAGTGGATTTCACATGACACGACAACGTCTCAACCAGTCAAGTGCTATTTGATTCTCAACCTGACACTGTGTGAAGTAGTGTAGTCATTACAGACTGACTCACCACCTAACTTGTTTCATGCTAATCTCTTGATGGGTGTGGGCTCACAAGACAACACTTAC
>JAGFZM010001789.1:23284-55224 GCA_017657215.1 Limnothrissa miodon | reverse complement strand
TGAGCGCCGCCGCTGCCGCTCGTGCTCGCGCTCCCAGCGCGCCTGCTCCTGCCGCTGCTGCGCCTGCAGCTTGTGGAAGTTGGCCAGCTCCTCACGCTGCTTCTCCAGGTTGCGCTGCTTCTCCTGCTCCAGGAGCACGTTGGCCAGCCGGTGGCGGCCGCCGCCCGCACGCTCGCGCTCGCTCAGAGAGGCCCGCTGAAGCTCCAGGTGGCTGTCCTGCTGCGCTACAATTGCCTGCACAAGCCACACAGGCAACGCAATGCAGGACTCCAGTCACTACAGTATTACTCCTCTATTGAGACTACATACACACACACGCCTGCAGTCACACACACACACACACACTGCATATAATATAATACAGCTCTGTGTGTATATTCTCTTGACGTAAATATTAAACTGATCATAGGATTTGAGGTAGGTAGGGAATTCTCAAATTTTCTAAGGCCTGAGGGAACAGCATGAAAAACACACACTTTTCTCCCCACTCCACGTTTCAATTGAACTAAAGGGCATCTAAGTACTTTGGGAGAGAAAATACACACACACACACACACACACACACACACACACACACACACACACACACACACAATTACCTGCAGACTGTACAGTTTCTGGGACAGCTGAAGCACTTTGTTCAGGAATTGCTGCATGACAGAAAAAAAAAACATCAGATGAGAAAAAAGTTAAGTTGGAAAAGCGGGAGAGATAGAGGGGGGTGGGGTGGGGGGAGAGAATGAAAAAAGTTGCTGGTAGATAGGCCCAGTTTAGCCAGATGTAAGACTTCATGAGAACACAGCTACTGAAATAACAATTGTTCAACAACACCTTTTACATTATTCAACATGGTTCACCACTGTAGCAGCGACAGCAACAACAAAATGGCCTCTCCTTCAGCAGCTGACCTACCTCAGCCTCTGGGAAAGGGCTGCTCCACAATGGGTTCCAGCTGTCTGGAGACAACCCATCTACCTGGGAGGGGGACAGCTGGGAAAGAGGGGTGGGGTTGGGGTGGTGCAGAGAGGAAAAATCCGTTTAATTATGAGCCAAGCTTTCCAGAGGCCTCCAAAAGCCAGCTTGAATCTTTAAGAGCTTTAAATGTCAGCCCCTTGTGGACACAGGGGAGGCCTAAAGAGGCCAACCCGTTTATTTATTTATATTGTGTGTGTGTGTGTGTTTGTGTGTGTGTGTGTGTGAATGTGTGTCTGACAGAGAATGACGGCATGGAAAGCTCTGGAATGAGTCATCCGATTCATGCTGGCGGTGTTTACTAAACACTAGCTGGAGTCAATTGTTGTGGAAATCACGTGTTTGCGTGTGTGTGTGCGGCTGACAAGGCTCGCCTCTGGCAGAGCTGAGAGGTTTCGGAAGTCTGTGTGTATTAGAGTGAGTGAGTGCAGGCAAAGATGTACACACTGATGTGGAAGCATGAGCAAGCTCATGCATGTGAGTGGTGTGTGTGGGGTATGTGCAGTGTACTGCTGTAGGAATGTATGCCAGCACCAGCAAAGAATGAAACACTCACAATCCTCCTCTGACACTTCGTGTGTGTGTGTGTGTGTGTGTGTGTGTGTGTGTGTGTGTGTGTGTGCATGCAAACACTCACTGGCTGCTCCAGGCTCTGGGTGCCACAGAGCTCCTTCAGCTGTGGATCAGAGCTGGCCCTCTGACTCCTTTCTCTGGGCTTGATGCCTCCGCCACCCTTCTTCACACCACCGTCTGCATTCCACAAACAGAAACCCGTCTCAGCACTGTGTGTGTGTGTGTGTGTGTGTGTGTGTGTGTGTGTGTGTGTGTGTCGTTTAACATGATTTTACCCAGGATTATAGACATCCTAGTAAACGTCTCAAAATCTTAGGAGCTAGTTATTAACTTCAGAAGGGACCCCCTGTCTATTAACAAGCCGGTGGTGGACCCCAGGTTCCTGGGGACAGTTGAGAGCGTTCTTACATTTTCAATTCTGGTCTGGCAACTGGCATGGCAACTTTCATGTCCAACCGAAGATGACACTAGTCAAGACTGTCTAGTCTGGCGGGCAGAGTCCAGTCAGTCAGACTGGTAGACTCCCTTCTACCTATAAGACCACCACAAAGGCCTGAAAACTCATCCTGCCACCTCCAGCAGGCGGGTGATGGATCAGCCTTGTCTTACGGGCGGCCACTCACACTTACTCTTCTGGAGGATGGTGGGGCTGCTGTCGTACCCTCCGAACGTGCCAGCCCTCCTGGGCAGACCGCCAGAGCCTGGGCTCTCCTCCGACCGCGGAGCTGGTTCTCTTACACGGGACAGCAGCAAGTTCTGCAGGTTCTCCACTAGGACAGAATCAGACAGTTAGAATACTTTGCAGCAATTCTAACCTGAGGCCACTGGTGTCTGACAAAGGAGTCACTGCCACATTCGCCACAAACACCAGACACCGTTCCTAAACATTTTCCATTTCAGAATTCCATTCAGTTTTTACACTCAATTTGAATGCTTTGCAATAAACACTTATAACTATATTTGGCCTGCATTTTGTGTCTTTGCTCTGGTCATTTCTGGCCTATTTTAATGTGATGAATAGGGAACAGAGCTTTTGAAAGCAATACCTGTTAGTCACATTGTGTGAAGCTCACTGAGGGGTTCTTGGCAAGTACTTCTCTCATGAACTGACTTTGCTTGGTCTGTAGTTTAAATAAGTATTGGTATGACCTGCTATATATGCAAATAGCACTAGCACATTTTCTTGCCAACAGCTGGGGGGCCTTGAACAACAGGACTATTGGATGAAAATGGGCACCTTTGATTAACACCAGCAAAATAGTGGCCAACTTAAAGCCTTTGTGAGCAGGAGTATCTATATTTTGACTGAGGTGTAAAAAAGGAGTAATTTCATCCACCTTTGTGAATATATGTGTGTGTGTTTAACCTTACCTTCCATGATGGCTCCCTTGAGCAGTTGCTCCCCCTGCTGGATATCAGAGGTATCGCCACGCAGCAGCAGGCGGGAGCTGGTGTCTTCCACGCCGCCCACAGATGTGGCCATGTCTGCAAACAGCTCCAGCTTCTCCGTCAGGATCTGGCTAATCTGGGAGTCCTTAACGACCAGGCGATCTGAAGGGTAAGGAGGAAAGTGTTGAAAAAAAATGAGGGGGTGGTCAAAAACGATAATTACTGTGTGGAAAGAAGGAAAGAAGGGCCAAGTGACATTATTTAAAAAAAAACACTGCATCACTCCCACCATGCATAATTGAAGATGACGTATAATTAAGCATTATCGCACGAGTGGGAGTGGTGGTGTTGCTCAATATCGCCACGGCTGTGGTTCGCCGTAGGCACAAAGCCGAAGGCTGAGTGCCGTAGGTAACCACAGCTGTGGCGATATTGGCCAACACCACCCGACCACGAGTGCGATAATGCTTTTATACAACAGTTCCATTGGCAACAACAACAAAAAAAAGATACCAGAGTGCATTTTTAGGAAGGATAATTTATTATTTGCCATTGTTTTTTTAGCCCAGTTCCTCCGCTATGCGAAGTAGGCCTAACCCAGAACGAGTGTGGTTGCTATGCAACAAATAGTTACTCTAATTTGTAAGATTAGGCTGCCTCACTGTGTTACTTTCGTGTTGGCTCTTCTCAATGCTGTCCAGTTCGTCAGGGTTTAGCAAGGCGCATCTACAGTATGGGCTTGCCTCTCCTGTTCTTCATCTGATGAATATTCATATTTTAGATCGAAAGTTATATTAAATATGTCGGAAATTTTGCTTGTTTGTAGCCTCTGCTTTCAATGCACGTTAATGGAATGTTGGTTTAAACTGCCAAATCAAATGGAATGCCATTGGCGGAGTGATTATTAGCTATGAAGAGTTGTCCAATATCACCACTGATAGAACGCGTGTCGTCCAATCAGATATTGCTAAATCGTTCGACCGGACCTAACTGTTGTATAATTTATGGTAACACAATCTCAACTTTGGAGAAGAAACTATTCATTTGCAGGGGCAATTATGAGTTTGTGCCACAGCGGCCTCTAAAGGCCAGGAAGACCTATGACAAACTTTGAAATAAGGGGCAGGGCTGGATAAGGGGGAAACTGACCTTGGAACTCTTTGAATCTGGCAGCTCTGGCCTCCTCTTCCTCACTAAAGAGACGTTCCTCAGTGGTAGGGCAACTGAGGACGGACAAAGAGGTGGTGAAAGGGTCTCTTGCACACACACACACAGAGTGTAATTAATATATAAATAAAAACAGAGGGAGAGAGTTTCAAACAGAGAGAGAGAAAGAGAGGGAAAATGAAAGACGGGTGATACCTCTCCACAGCCTGTCTAATTTGGGTCATCCAGGTGGTTCGCTCCTCCTTGGAGGTGGTGTGGATCTCGTACATCTCGGGCTCGTTGGAGGAGGCGCAAATAAGGAACATGGCCTTCTCCTCATGCGCCACCTCCCGCACAATCAGCTTCTGCAGTGAGATCACCGATGGCTTGTTGTCCTGTAGAACAAACACCAGCACCACCATCACACCAGTCACCGCTTCAGCGTCAAAGAAAAACATGCAGATGCAGATCGGATGAAACCTAAATCCATCTGGGTTCTCTGAGCAGCATCCACCTACTGATCCAGGTTCAAAAGTGTCAAACGCTTCTTTTACAAATGAACGAGCCAATGGGAACCATTGTTGAGACTGTGCTGTCAATTACAAGAGGCGTGACCTCTGAATGCCTAAAAGATGAGGAACCCGAATGTGTACAGAGGAGGCGGCCATAAACTTACCACAGTGGAGAAGACAAATCTCTGGTCCTTCTCCTGGAGCAACAAAAGGACATCCGTCAACAGGACAGCTAAAATGTCTGAAGAGAATTGGAGTGCATAAGTTAGTGTGGGAAGACAGTGTGTGTTTGTGTACTTATCAGAGGTAAGAGTAAGACTACTTCGCAGGTCAAAAGTCAGTCTCACGGTCTTAACCCTCAAGTCCAAGTCAAGTCACAAGTTAACAGAGATATCACCAAGTCAAGTCCAAGTCACACCCAATGCATTCTACAAATGATAATTACAATAATACACTTTTGATCATATTTGATATTTTGATCACATTTATTATTTTCACAGTATGTTGAATGTGCACCCAAGAGAATTAAATCACAGAGAATCATAGAAGAGATTAGGGTTAGATTAGGTTTCCATAAGTTATTAAAGCATCATTAAGTTAGGGCTAAGTGCACTATAAGCTCAGTTAACGAGTTGGTGTGTGGATCTCTGAGGATGTGAGAATGAATGAAAGTATGCCCAAATTTCTTATCATCCTTTTTCTTTTTTTAATTGAAATATTAGGTCGCTGTCTCACTGGTTAGACAGCATAGGCAACCAGATAGCATTGTCTTAAATATGATACTGTTTCTACTAATTTCAGTGTAAGCCTAAATAACTACTATACAGTAGGTATAGCTTCTGATGATATAACTATTTTATGTCATTAAGGTCTTTGTTTCCAGTTATTGAAATGAACTATAAATAATCCTAACGTTTTTTTGTGCCGACTTGACCCAACCAAATCTAAACTCAAGAGCATTTGTCCGACCTGGGCCTGACCCATGGGGTTCTGCCGTGCCTGGGTCGGGTGCCCATAATACAAACACAGAGATATCTGAATATGAAGCACAGTGTGACATCCAGGCCACTATCTGGGGTAGGTATCTTCTTTCAAAGGTCGCACCAAACCAAGTGTGGTAGGAGAAATATAACTGGGCATCACAAAATCGTGGCCACATGTACATTTTCTCTGGATTTTACAAAGGAGCATCGAATGAGATTCAAATTCAAGGGGCGGGCACATTTGTTTTTAGAATGTGTAGGCTAAACTGAATCAATTTAGATCTAACAAGCCAAGTCAGCCTAAATGTCAAAGTTCAAGTCGAGTCACTAGTCATTCCTAATTTTGCCAAGTCAAGTCTCAAGTCATCAAAATGTTTTACTTTTGTCTGACTTGAGGTATTTATGCTGACCTTAGATCTCTGCATAAAAAGCGACATGCTAGGCTGTGAGTGTGTGTGTCTGTATGGTTAAGTGTATGTGCTAGAAAAGGTGGGAAGTGTGTGTGTGTGTGTGTGTGTGTGTGTGTCCTTGCGCAAGAGGTTTTGGGGTCTGAATATGAACTAAGTGAGGTGAGAGAAACAAACAAGATATTAACACATTAAGACAGTTTACCATCATATGAGAGCAGTATGTATGATTGTGTGTTAGCATACCTTTAAGCCTTCCCGAGGCGGCCTTCCAGTTTACAGTGCCCTCGTGAAGAAGCTTGCGGCGTCCCTGGCATAGGTCCTCGCGGCGGAATACACGGTCATCTTTGATCTTGCCATGCGACTTGGGCTCCAGCTTGCTGGCAATTTCCCGCAGCCGCGTAGCCTTCTCGTAGTCGCTCACCTGCGCGTCCACCTGTGTGATCACCTCCTTAATTAATCCCAGGGCCCGCGTCAGCTCCTCGTGATCCTCACTGCCCGCTGTGGACATACACACACAGTAAGTGCCCATGCTGGGCATGACTTCACCATCTCCAGTGGCTTGAACTGAGTCACTATTTGAATGTGTGCAGGCAGGTTTGCTCACCCTCTGTGTTGTGCAGAATGCGCTCCACTAGGACTGGGTATTTAGTGATGCGCTGCGTGACCAGCAGGATGCACTCTGGGACCCCTAACCGCCGAACAATGGACAGGTTGCCAATTTTCTGAGGGCCCCAATGAAAAAAGACAGACAGAAAGAAAGAAAGAAAAAGAAAAGAGGAACCCACATTAGGGTCAAGCTTAATGCTGATAACCCTCCAGTAAAACCACACACACATTAAGAGAGGGAGTCAGTGTGCGGAGTCCCAGCACCTAGTGTAACACGACTGTCACTAGACAGCAGCTTTCAATACAGCTCATCTCTTGTGAGCAATCAGCCATGCAACCTACAAGGATCACTATACAAAATATGATCACATACCGTATTTCCTAAAATTATGGACGGGGCCTTTATTTACTTAGCTCACCCAAAGCCCAGGCCTTAAAGGCCCACTATGCAACATTTTTCATTTAATTAATCCGTTTCATACTGTTTAGGATGTAGAATGCGCCACCGTGGCCTGTAGTGGTAGATACAGCACTTGCAATGTTCAGCAGCGTGGACCGCCTCCAATAGAATGCAGTGCAATACAATGCAATACAGCGGTCTTTAGAGGGAGCTCGTGAGAGAGAAAAACAGAACGTTGCTTAGCCCTGCTTTAATTTTAGGCAGGCTTTAATAACAGGAAGGCCTTTATTTCTTATTGACCCGGTAGGTAGAGTCTGCTATTGTTCCGCGCTCTTTAATATCAGTGAACTACATGTAGGCTACGATTTTATATTATTATTACTGATAAAGGGTTTGTTTTTCTCCTCTCTCCTTACTCAAAACATACTGTATAGTCTCCTTCTCTGTCTCCATGAACTCAAGTGACCTGACCTGGCTACTACACATTAGCATGCTTTAGAACCACTGAACACATGTTTTGCGTTCTAATTTTGATGAATGCATTGGAACAGAAAAACAGAAAACAACAAAAGTGTTGGATGCAGCAGGACAAAATATCAATATTATAAATGGTACCATGCAGAAATATACCTAGATTACATTTTTTGCAACTAAGACATTTCAGGACTATATCCTTTAAAGATCGGTAAGTTTTGCCGTTCATAAGTTATGAAGCGACTGAAATTAAAAAGCGTCATAATTTCCAAATATTTCTAATATGGTTGCTTCGATCTAGTAGTAGAGTGTTTGATATCATTTCAAAGCCCTGCACTTTCATTTGATATGCGTGCTATGTCTGTGTAATTCCGGGTTCGTGAGTATTTTGACTCGGTAGTAATGCAGTGACAGCGCCGTTTGGCGACTGTACTATTTACAAAATTAAGGTAACTTCATAAACTATTCTCTCAACAACACATCGATTAACATACATGTGCCTTATAGCGATGGAAAGCCCTGGTTCTGTTCTTTCCATTGATATGTGACAAACCGTTGCAGAGTAAACTAACAGAGAAGAAAGTATGACACATTGAAAGACCTGGGTTAAGTCATTGACTGTTTGCCAAATGCTAACAAAGTATCATTGTGTGGCAGAGTGACACATGCTTCACATTTACTCTGGTAACACTTCTGCACTATTGTTGTTCTAATGCAACCTTTCCTGTAACAATAAATCTTGTCAGCAGGGGGAGCAAAAGGCTTCTCTCACCCGTATCTGGCTCTGGAACTTCTTGTTGCTCTGCAGCTGCTCCTTGTAGAAGCTGACGGCCTCATTGTGGCGGCTGCAGAAATCAGTGTAACACTCCTTCATCCTCTCCCCACTCTCCCCAGAAAACTGCAGACACACAAACACACACACACACTTGGACTAAAGGTGTAATAAGAGGACAGTCAATTTTATGATCACACTGCAACATTTAGAGTGGAAAAAAACAGATAAACACAATTAAACTCACTTTAGTCTGACTGTTGCTTCTACGTTAAGTACCACCAGAGTTTGTTTGTTTGGAAATGAGTCAAGAACACCTTCTTTAGGCAATCCAGGCACATTGGTTTTATTTGAGCTTTATTTTTGCCTGACTGAAACAAACCCTGAAGAGTGACGACCCATCTGATTCAACTGTTCCGAATGATCGAAAAAAGTCATACTTTCAAACTGACACTTTTGTGACAATGTAAGGGTGTTTTCACACCTGAAAAGTCCTTTGGTCCACTTGTTTGGTCCGGATCATTAGCGGACTATTTTTTTTTCATTTGGTGCGGTTTACATTCACACTGTACTTTTTGCAAGCGAACTTTATTCTGTACACATATCCACGTGTGTGACGATCGCTGCTCCCATTGGACAGAAAAGACTTGAGCGGCACACGCTGCACAGACCCGGAAATGGAGGGAAACATGGAGGTCCTACGTACTGCATTACTGCTCTGCTTATTTGTTTTATTAATAGAGCTCCACAGACAAAGTGAGTACTAAGAGCAGCTCATTCGGTGCAGGTTTAGCGTTAGCACTCAGGAGTTAATGTTTCCCATAATACCTGGCTACGTATGGTGGCTTGTTAAGGCCAAAAAAGCGCAGGTATGCTGGAGTTGGTTCGGTTCGGGTCCTGTTTGTATTCACACCTGAAGCGAACCGCACCAGAGTCCGTTTGGAAGCGGACCGAGACCACCTCAAAAAGTGGGTCTCGGTCCGGTTGTTTGGTCCGCACCAGGATTCGTTTGTTGTATTCACACCTGCACAAAAGGTCCGGACCAACGTGGGAAACGAACTCTGGTCCGTTTAAAGTGGACCAAACAGTGCAGGTGTGAATACGGCCTAAAAAAACTCTGGGGTTACCATCTGTATTGATACAAACTACCATCTGTCTACCACTACCAAGTCTCTGACACTACCTACACTAACCTAGGGGTGGGCAATATAGACGATATATACCGTATGCAATATGCATTTGGCCAATGATAGAGATTTTGGGTCATATCGGCATACCGTGATAGGCTCATTGCGTCTCCACAACCATGTGAAAAAATGTTGACCTTATTGATAGCACCTTTTCATTCTTACAACAAAACTGTGTAAGAGCCTATAAATTGAACAGCTACTGCCTGACACAAATGCAGCTTACCAGTTTACTTCTGTGTGAATTTCAGAGTCCAATATAAACACCTCCGAACGATAACTAAACAACTGTTGTACATATTGACTTTATGCTATAACCAATAAGAAACTGTTATGCTGGAAGTTACATACCAAAGTATACCGTGATATATATCATCTACCGTCTATGGTTCATAATATATCGCAATTTAAATTTTAGACTATATCGCCCACCCCTACACTAACCTTTCACTTTTCAAACAGATGGGACTTGCTTTCTTGTCTGTGTGGGTCTAACTGAATGCATCGTACATTAAATACCTGAAACACAAGGATGTCTCCCACCCTGGGTATAGTGTAGTTGCGATCGCTACTGGGCTGCAGTGATTGGTTGCGGCGCTCCTTGAGGCGGGACAGGAAGTGGGCGTGCAAGTCCAACAGCCCTTCCAGTTGAGGAAAGAGCCGGCGCTCTTGCGAATGCAGTGCATCGCGCAGCTCGTGCTGGTACACACGCAGCATGGTCTTTAACGTCCGCACGTGGTGCACCTCAGTCTGAATCAGTTCTACACAAACAGAGGAGAGAGAGAGAAAAAAACATGACAGAAAAAAAGTCCAATATGTGCATCATAATAACAACCCAAAGAAAAAAATAGCAGAACCAAGAACAATGCACATTTGTAAATGAAAATATTCAACAAACAAATCCATGCCCACACATTCTCGTCATTAAAACCAACCAAGACGACATGCTCACACTCTGGTAGACATGCACCAATCACTTTTTCAGCACTAATTAATGGCTCCCTGACTACCTTTCTCCCCATCAAAACCATGAGAAGTGGAGTGCGAGAGAACCATGGCTCACCATAGATGACATCCTGTCGTTTGACGGCCTCTTTGGAGAGGGTCCTGAGGTAGTGCTGCTCCACAGCCCGGCTCCACGACTCCAGCTCATAGCCCTGCGCATCAGCCTCCAGCTCCACCCGCACCGCAGCAAAGTAGTCATCTACAACAAGAGAGACAATAGAACCCAAATGAACAGAGAGAAAGAGAGAAAAGGGGAGAAGGATGGACAGAGGGATGGAGAAGAAGAGAGTGATCAAATCACCCAAGTATTCCCTCACCGTCTACTATGATGGACTCAGTGGTGGAGGGAGCCAAGGAGACGGTGTCCTCGGAAAAGCGCTTAATCCTGACTGCATCCGTTTCATCCATCTCTCCTGGAAGAGATCTGAGAGACGCAATGCTTTCAGCCAAAACATACACACAATTAAAAAGCATTGATGCATGTCTTCCCAAAAACTCCACTGGAAAAATGGATCTGACTAAAACACTGTGTGTCACACCCCAAATACTGTTCTTTCTTGTTGTAAACACATGTGGGAGCAAAGTTGAAATGTCCATTATCTGAGCATGTCTATTATCTCTCGGCTGTGTCCCCTGTAGAGGGGGGACTGAGACTCTACTGACCCTGAGCTGCTGCAGTGGCTGAGGGAGGAGTTGCTAGCGGTGGCGCTGGGTCCTCGCGGGGTGATGGTCATGCCTGGGGCGCGTGGAGGCCGGCAGGAGCCATCAGCGGCCCAGGGCTGCAGAGTTGCTGTCGATGACGTCTGCTGCTGGGGGTGGGGGTGGTGAGCTGGATGGTGGTGGGTGGCAGTTATGGAGCACGGCTGGTGATCCTTGATGGCCGCTGTGGAATGAAAGGGCGGTGAGCGGTAAGATGGGGAGAGGGACGAGGAGCGCGTCGAATGCGGCTGACACCGCTGCAGCCAGGACGCTGGCAGAGAGCCCAGCATGCTGCAGCGGAGCAGGTTACCGTGCAGGAGCATCCGCATGCCCAGCCGCCGCGAGAGACCCCGCGAGGCACGGTTGGCTCGCCGCTGCGCCACCCGGCTTGATCCGCCACTGACCGCAAGCTCCATGAAAGCGCAAGACACGGATTGCCACCAACCACTCGCAAAGTCAAAAACAAAGTGAAAGAGTCTAGAACTGGCACCTTGACAAAGACTAGCAGCCCTTATATAAGCCTAAAACCACCTCCTGCCATGGATGCTTCTAGAAGAAAAACCACCCATCTTTTCCCAATCTGTCTATAGTTAACACTTCTCACTCCCCTCCAATACCTCTCCTGCAAGGTGGCTGTGAGCCAGCAGGGGCAAGAGGGTCTGATTAGTAGTGGGGGAAGAGGATGTGATTGGTGATCAGAGAGGGACAGAGAGGGGGGAACTGGGATAGGGGGCTCAAACACACACACACACACACACACACACACACACACACACTTTCCCCAGAGACCACTCATGGTGCTTAATTAACTCAAGGAGGCAAGCAGGTCTGGGCTCCATAACAAGGGAAAAAACAAGCCCTGACACCTGGGGATAAGAAAGCGTCTCTCAGCCCCTGCTCGATAGAGGTGAAAATGCTGCTAGCCAGAGAGGACTCAAAGGGCTATCAGCCAGTCATCTTTACAATGCCATATGAACACAGCATTTAGAGAAGCACTTTTTAAACAAATATGGTTTAAAAATGTTCTTTATGGGATTTATTATTAAATGGGACATTTAATAATAAAAAGAAGTCTAAATCCAGAAAAGAGGGTAAATAATAGGCAAACAGGCTGGTCGTAGCTTCAGGCAGAATGTTCTAGATGGGGACTACAGACGGGAGCACAGCAGACCGTGTCAATTTAGCGCCTCTGTTGTCTCTCCCATTACCTATCCATTTAATCGGCCCTCTGAGACACTGTTTCAATGAATCACCTGCCGCCCCCCGGGGCGGGTTTCTAATGAGGACTGCTGAGGGGCCAAGCCAAAGAGAGGGAGAGGGTGACATCCATCTGATTCAAGCACACCGTACTATGACCACAGGAGCAGCACATGAAAAACAGCTCACATACGGACTCCTCACACTAATGTAGTTTGGGTGTCAGACATACACTATATGGGCACATGTAGTCTTTAGGGCATTATATGGAAGTATCCAAGCAAGATGAGAGGCATTACTGGACTTCAGCTGATTAATCAGTAGGATATGGAGCTAATCCGGCAGGTGAGTGAGGCAGGCTTAATTTGCCACCTAGGGACCGCAATGATCCTCTTCTGCCAAGATTGCACGCCTAGCACTCATCGACCAATCAAAGGCAGGGAAGACGGAAAAACAACAACAACCACAGCATTTATAGCCTTCACCCGGCAAAACAGCAGCAACCACAGCCTATTACCCATCAGTGTGGTGGTCATGGACTACTACTGAACAATAATGGAACAAAGATGCAACAACCTTTGCCGATAATAAAGAAAGCACTCATCTCACTGAAGTTTACTCATCCATTCAGTGTCTGCTACGGATTGATCAGAATAGGACCCAGATAACAACGATTGAGATCAATATCACTTGCTCATAAACCCACAAGACTGGGGAGGTGTTTTAGTGCTTTGGTAAAATTACTTTACTCTTTTTATACTACGATGAAAACACACCAGATTGCTACATGTGAATGAGCAGTTTGTATGACTTTTAAAAGAATATGAATGTTGTCAGTGGTGAAATAAAAGTAGTACACCCTGGTGAAAATCAAAAATAATTTCAAATACAGGTCAGGTTGCGCAATCCTGAAATTCCTTGTTTTGTACAAAAAAATACTGAAAGAAGGACCTGTGCTACTTACTTTGTGCTGATCCACTGGCCCTTACCGATTCCCTGAACTGTTGAGAAAAAACAGGTTAAATGTAGACCCGTGTAGCCAATAATCATTTATTATGATCATAAACAAATGCTGTGAAACTACAAAACATGATGTCCACACATAGCTGTCCCACACAGAAGTCCAATCTATACTTGAGCATGATGAGAAACAATTACGAGCCCCCACTCCAACTATCACTCCTTCACAACTGCTTATAAAATGATGGCAAAACTATGGGAGAGCGAGTATGACAAAAGAGCCATTCTAGAACATTTGTAGGCCAATGTATGAGGGCAGTGGTGGGAAACACTTACCTTGTGTTTATGACTGCTGCACTCTGCCAGGAGACTCCTGCAGCTCTTGTGGACGTTGACGGCGCAGTCTGTCGGGCAGAGACAGAACAGAAGTGCATCAGTGGTGGCAACCTTTAAGCCAGCTCAGGCCATAGAGATGCACCTGACGGTAAGGTTGTGGACCCAGAACATGAACAATTGTAGTGAGTGGCCTTGCATTAGTCTTGTTGACTAATGGGAATAACAATAGAATAATAATAATGTAAACAAAATGATAATTGAAAATGAAACTAAATGATAAAAATAAATGTCGAATAACTATAAGTTATAAGTTTAAACAAGAAACATTCTGGGTTTCTGTATGGAGCACAGAACAGGTTTCAAGACTAAGGTTAAAAACTTTTCTGGGACTCCACCTGTCCCCCACACATGACTGGTTGAAAAGATTTAAACATTCACTGCAATGCTAGCCTAAGCTGAGTAGCATGACCGACAGGGCTGTCATATCCAAGACCATCATGCATTCTGTCGGCCTCTTTGAGGATGGGCAGACCCACTTCCCATTCTCAGATGTCAACAACACTGCCACAACATGAATAGTAGCAGATGAGACATACTCTGAATCCAAATAAAACATTTGACCTCAAACAAGGACTCATCACTACGTGGTAGTTCAGTACTTCCAAAGGAGAAAACCTCAAATGAAGCCTTTCTCAGTGTGCTGCGTGCTCCAGCAGGGTCCGAGGAGCAGTGAGGGGTTTGCTGCGTTGCACAAGGGCACTTTAGCTGTTGTTTACTGGTCAGAGATTGAACCGGCAACGCTAACCAGTAGGCCATTGCTGGGCACACAATGTGGCTGGATGTTGCTGACAAGCACCCAAAAGAAGTCCTACAGCCTGCACATGCTAGAAAAACAGCATGTGGTATATTTCTGTCAGCTAGACACACAGGGCAGTGTGGCACTCAAATAATCCAAGATGGGGAGGTGGAACACTGTGTGCAAAGCAGACAGGATGTTCTGTGATGACAGCAAAAAACACAAATACCCTTGTTTGCTAACACGACAGTCAGGAAATCAGCATACCACTTAATAGACTAAACCCATTTTGGATCACCTGGATTTCCTCATTTTTCATGGACACAGTCAATATTCTTTTAGTCAATAGGTAAAATATAATAGCAAATAAGACATTTTTGTTAAGTTTTGTTCAGATAAATAATAATGATTTATTTGAAATTATGAATGTGGTTCTTTGTGGACTTTATGTCCAGCATGGACATCTCTAAAATGGACTTCAGATCTTGTTCCTTTGCAAAATTTCTACGTCACATTATTTTAACGAAACAAGGAAATATCTAAGTGACCCAATCATCCAAAGCATTTGATCAGTAGTGTATATTTTCAGCTATTATCGTGTATTAACACCAATGGAGCCTTGTGAATCAGTTTCGTATTTTGACCTTCACATACAACCTTGATGCAACTGGATGTAATCAACAATTCTTCTATGTGACTGTGTGCACCTTTCTAATAACCACTGGACATTATGGTGTTAAGAGAAGAAAAGGTAAAAAGAGATCATTTAAACTGGACAATAAATGATCTCACATTTGACAAAAGCAAACAAATATAATAGTATATTATATATATACAGTTCTCTTCAATATATAGTTCTCTTCATATATATATATATATATATATATATAATATGGACTTAGGCTATAACACTGATAAGTGTGTTTTTAAAGCTCTGAAAATGGGGTCAGATGCTTTTAACCACAGTGGTGGGCTTTAGCTGTGCCCACATAAAGGGCGGGTGTGATGTTTGTTAGGTGGGCAGCTGAGCAACTCCCACTGCCATCCCTGGAGGCCTTTTTCCACTTTTCAGCAGACCAAAGCCAGACTGGCTGCACACTTTGAGTGGAATAGCAGAGAACAGTTTCAACATGGATTGCATTAACTTGATTACGTCCCTCCGTTAAGAGGAAAGGCTGTGGGACAAAATGCATTTGTACCTGTGTCACTGTAGGATGACAAAACAGTCAAAAATATTTCAAATGCATCAGTGCCAATCATATAAACAAGCTACAATAATAGGCACTTACTAAACAACACAGAGATTGTGTAATGCTGGCATCAATTGTATTGAAAACAAACAGATACCGCTCATAATGCCAGTGACATAAAAAAAAATCAGCATAGCTGTTATAGCTATTTTATTTCTTATGTTTGACTAAGCCTAATGTCCTGCCTCTGCTTGCACCTGCTCACAAACACAGCAGACATCAAGGATGTGCCCTGCAGCAGGTTCGCTCTCTCTCAACTACAGCTTCACCACATGGAAAGAGAGGAGGAAGAGCGAGAGAAAAGGAGTGAGAGAGAGACAGAAACACAAGAGAATGTGTCCAAACCAGGAATCACTCTGTACCTTAGCACAGTAGCACTCAACCACATCGTGATTCAAGGGAATAGGCTCATCTTATCCCCTGAACACTGCCTGAGGAGTCGTCATACATACAGCTAACTTAGCTTAGCTAACTCAAATAATTATGATATGGACATTGTGCAATACCAACTCGAAAAGTTATTTTTGGTTTAAATAGAAATAAGAAATTAGGCTAGTCAATCTTTCCAAACACAAATCCAGGCCGCTTGATATCACATTAGAAGATGGATATAACATTGAGACCGAGATCACATAAGAGGATGGCTACTAATCTAGTCTTTACAGTATGTTGAGGAATGAGGAAATTTGAAACAATCCAGGATCACTGATAATGGGGCCTTACCACCTAATCACTATCTATAGCACTAGTAATCATTTACTTGCAACGTGCAAACCCTAGCCTTTAGTCTTCACTTCACAAAACTTTCCTTAGACTTTACATCTGTGCATTAAAGTACAATTCAGGTAACAATTTGTCAGTTTATTCACTTTCAGTTATTCATGTTATACAGCAAGTCTACAAAGTTTCCCACATTGATCCACTGTTATTGTGTTTCTAAAACACATTTGATGACACAGCAACCTAATATACAGTCATACATATTTCTTATGACAAAAATAATTTCAGAGAACACTGTCACACAATGTCACGGTAGACAAAGAATCTCACCAATGACATATCTAGGAGGGCCCAGGACTGCCAAGCAGGGTGGAGGTGAGAAGAAAAGAGGGAGAGGCAGAGGGGCAGCCAAGCGTGCAGAAACAAAACTTAGCTAAAGTGAGTAATTGTGCTCAGGGGACATCTCAAGTAGGTAAGTGATAAACCTGGCTACATCAACTAAGTGAAAGTGGTAAACTGGTAAGATGGCCATCATTAGTATAGACAAATGGGACTTCAAACTCTGTTATCAGATTTACATAATTAACAATTAACAATTCAGGTTTGCCACTCAACCAACTTCTTTAAATACATGGTCTAGCAGGTCTACCAAGCACAATCAACCACATGTGCCCATTCCCACAAGTTAAAAGTACGGCCAGTAACTACCGTTCGATTATCAATCACTCAAAAAACACTCGGTTCACATATTTCGTATATTAGGATTCATGCTTTGGAAATCCTAAAAACTATTCTGTATGTAACGCCAAATTAGTCTCAGACACTGTACTGTTAAATTATACCTAGAAAAAATGGAAATGTATACTTTATGTAACGGGAACATTGACGGTGCGGTAAAATTAGTTTTAGATTGGATATTCGGCAGACATTCATAAATCGGTTTACAAACATTCAGATTTGCCAAATGGCACACCGGCATCTGTTTCTCACCCTGATAATGTCATTAATTCACGTCATTATTAACACCCTTCACACCACTTCTAACTTCCAAGTTTTGTGAAGAGGATATTCCAGTCTTCCATTCTTAATAACGCTATAACGAAAAACATTACAGACCTGCTGAAAGCTTTCTAACGTTCCTATAGCAGTGTAGTACCTTTCACGGCAGTTAATTTTTCTAAATAAAAGTTGTTTTGGTTTACACTGTAATTCATCCAGTTTTTTTGGTAGATTTTGGTAGACAAATAAATAAATGAATAAAAGTCCACCTTAATTGTGTAGTTTGGATCACTTTTTGTTCATAATAAATGGTGCAGATGTGCTGCTAACTTACTACCTAGGCTATAGCTATGCAGAACCTTTCACAGCATTTCATTTTACAACATAAAAGTTTTCTTGGTTATGACATAGGATGGGTTGATATGAGCAAGGAAATAATTCTAAGATGTTTTATTTATCATACTGATAATAAACAGTAGGGTTGGGTATCGAGAATCGATTGGAACCGGGACTAGCTTTCCGATTCTACCGGAATCGTTGCAGAGTTTAACTTTCGGTTCCTAGTTTCGATTCCTAGCCCGCCGACCGGAAGAAGCAGCTGTCAAACACTAACAAAGAAGCGTCCACTGGAAGTGTTTACATTTAACCGCGAGCTTAAATCAAACCAGAGCCTCTGGTCCGACATGGATGTGCATTCTCAGTAGCCTACTAACTAGAGCAGTGGTTCCCAACCTATGGGTCGCGACCCAAACTATGGGTCGCCAAAGCTCCACGGAGGGTCGCGAAGCCCTCTTGATTTTAAGGGGTTTAATTTTAATACCATATAGCCCATGTTGAAAAAATGACAAAGCATTTAATTAATATATGCATAGAAGCAACAAAATTTAAGTGCTACATCAAACATTTATTCTATTTTTGAACTAAGACAAATTGAGGGGAAAAAAAATGAAATGAGTTTTCGCAGGAAGCGTATCACGTGACTCCTTCTCGTGCGGGCGCTCGTGTGGGGGGTGGGGGTCACCAAAGCTTACAATGGTAAAAATATGGGTCCCTGAAGAAAAAGGTTGGGAACCACTGAACTAGAGTATGCTTCAACTTAGATTTCTTTCGACATGTTGACAATTCTGCCCTCAGCATGGCTATACTATACACTATATAACCGATATAAAATGTAATTAATGCGGAAGAAAAGCTCCCACGCCATAAGTGTATCTAAATTAGCTATGTACTGCTAAGAAGAACTACTGGCTACTGAAAAATGTAAGGTTCGTGTATCAATTGTCCACGGCTGGAGATACCATCTGAACGGGCGCACATCCTGCCTGAGAAGGCAGACATGATAATTTTCTTGAACAAGAACTGTCTTTAATTTTATACTGTTACCTCCTGCTGCTAATCTGGACTATATTTTGTTTATTGGCTATTCTGCTTCAGATTAGCCCATCAGTGGAAGCATGTTAAAATGTTTCATGAGTTTTCAAAAAATGAAGTTAAAAATAAAGTTAAAGTCTACCTCTGTGAAAATGTATTCAGCCTATTTATGATAGTTATATTCAAGTTCATAGATTTAAAACAGCCTGTGAGAAATTCATAGTAAATTTCATAAAAAGTTCGTAGAATTAAAATTGATGAAGGTCAGACTATTTCATTCAGAAAGACCGTTGGATAGCTGGCTCATTTAAAATATCCTTAACTTTTTTTGACCCTGCCTCTTAAAAGAATCGGAATCGAGAATCGTTAGGAACCGGAATCGAAACAAGGAATCGGAATCGTTCAAATTGAAACGATACCCAACCCTAAAGATAGTGGCGTGTCTCTAATCTTTTCCGTTAGCACGTTATTGCAATCAAAAGATTGCAAAGTGATCCAAACTACACAATTAAGGTGGACTTTTTTGAAAATGAACTGCTGTGAAAAGTTAACCTACGTCCATCAGATGCCTCTGTATACTACTTGATGAATCTACAACCAATCAAGACCACTCATTCCGATGATGTATGCATAAGCTCGTTTCTCATTGGTGCCCACAGATTTGGGAAAAATAATTACTCTAAAACGGCTGCCTGGCCAGACTGACTTGCTCGCGAAATTGAATGTAGCTCACAGGAAGATTGGGCGGGCCCAGGCTAGTGAAAGTAGTATGCATCTATAAGTTCTGCATCGAGTTTAAAGTTTGTCTAATGTTAGTTTGCATGTAATTACAAAAGAAAAGTTGCAAGTTGCCTTAAATTGACAAATGGAATAGTTAAATGAAAGAAGAGTTAACATATGACACACTCTCCAAGAGAAAAAAGACGGTTTAAGTCATCTGATGACAAAAAAACTGAATGAATTTCAATGTAATAACCAAGACAACTTTTATTTAGAAAAATGAACTGCTGTGAAAGATACTACACTGCTATAGGCTCGTTAGAAAGCGTTCAGCAGGTCTGTGAAGTTTTTTGTTACAGCGTTATTAAGAATGGAAGACTGGAATCCTCTTCGCAAAGCTTAAAGTTAGAAGTGGTGTGAATGGTGTTAATATTAATGACATAAATTCATGACAGTAAGAAACACCAAGAAACCGGACTGCCACGTAGGCCTATTTTCCAAATGTAAAGTTTGTAAATTGACTTGAGAATGTCTGCCGAATATCCAATCTAAAACCAATTTTATCGCACCAACATCGACTTATGCCTTACTGGACATATAACTTAAGCGCACTTAATTCAACAACTTGACCGGACGACTTCAGATAGGAAAACAAGGAGCAAAGTAATCGAGTTTCATTCTATCTGACCTGAGTTGGACAAAAACCAAATACTGAACATCAGCGAAATCATTAACGTTATGAGGATGTCATCTAACATCAAGTTGTAAGTTGCAAGGTTCGCAGTCTCGAACCGCAAACCTTAAAATTCAATGTAACATCAACTGGTCACTTCTCCAAACAGACTTCAACAAAACACATTTCAAAGTCTAAACGATAACGTTAACCTTTCATTCTACATTTTCGGTAACTAACGTTAGCTATGTAACGTTATCCAACGTTACAGTTGGCTAATGTTACTACTCTCTGACAACCAAACATTACCGTTAACATTAGGCTAACCTAAATAACCAAATTTTCCGAGCAAGGAAAACTCGTCAAAATACACAATTAATGCCTTCGCCAGAAAACATTGCAACAGTATTTTGTGCGTATGCAGTATGACCCCTTTATGCAAACACCTTAAACATGGTTCCCAGACTATTTTCAACAGGTTGTTGCTAGCAAATCACTTGCTGTACAAGTTAGCTACTGTTGGGTACATATCAGCTACAAGGGTTGTCCAGTTGGCTCCAGGCTAACGGTACGAACTAGCCTAGTAAAACAACGTAGCTAGCGGACTGGCTAGCTCACTTGTTATGTTGACTGGGTCAAATGCACCTGATGCGTCTGAACATCGGCTTACCGTTTTGTTTCTGTCAAGACTGTTGGATTCCGATTAAAGTCCCTTCACGAATTTTAGTTAATCGACCGAAACATCACTTCAAGTACCAAAGCATATAATTATGTTTATTGCCTGCATAGTTTGTCGGATGCTGGGTTTAGTCCGCTTCTTGGATTCTCAAGGCATTGTGGGAACAATCACAGGCACACAATCCAGACCAAGCATTCCAAAGCCGATTCACTGGGCAGGGGCCCGATTTAAAGAGACAACAACATCGGCTTAGCATGTAAATAAGCTGCAACTGATCAGTGATTTAAAACATGAATGAAGTTAGCACTTTGACATTATGGCAGACTCGGCAACATACCTCATTCTAAATAAGCTAACATGAGATTCTGAACAGCCTATTACTGCGTGCAGATGTGTTCATATCATCAGCTCTCCTGGATCACGTTATACAAAATTGTCCTGTTTAAAACTTGTCTAATTAAAAACACACAGGGCTACATACATGCATTCTCACATAGGCTAGTCTACACACACACGTAATGTTTTACAATAACTTCTTAATTAGCCTAAATGTTCAGTTGTGATATCCTTGAGTAGCCATCCTTGAAACCAACACATCCACTAATAGCTTCATGGTGTTCCCCGTCTACACACCTCTGCAGCAGTACTAGTCTGGACAGTGTAAAGAAATTGGGCCCAGGTTAGCGCTTGACGTTCTGAACGCATACCGCCTTGAGAGATATATCAGTGTGACTTGTTTTGTAAGCAGTCCAGTTTAAACATTCAAACATCATATTTCCTGACACCACTGTGACAGCACAGCAGTTAGAGTGCCCTACATGTACTTCATCACCTTGTATGACTGAAGACATACAGACTGGCCCGATGCAAAGGGAGCATAGAACATAGTGAAACTATCTGAAGTTTAATTTTATATAAACTACATTTTCAAATGTTTATTGGTCTATATTAACAAAAAATGTGGTTAATATGGCATACCGTGGTATATTATGGCTGTATAGATGTAGGCCTATCAAAAGCAAACATTTGTTAAAAATAGGAAAGATCAACTAATGATGTATGATGAATGAATACAACATTTTAAATTTTTTTCTAACAAGTTCTTTGAAAGAAAAGCAGATAAGAAAAAAATCTAGCTTCACTTGCATGAAGTGATCCATCTTTACAGCAGGCTTCTCAAGTCTTAAGCATATTTTAATGTCTGGTGAATGGATAAAATTGACATATCTCAGTAATTCCCTTCCTCCCTTCTTCTGTCTGTTTGTCTGGGTCTGTTAACATGTTTTCAAGTTTAATGTACATGTATAGCCAAGACTTTAGAATATATGTGGCCAAGAAAACAAATAAGTTTACATTGAACTAGCTGCTTGCAAAGCTATTTTTTAGGGCCTCCTCCTTTCAGACCACGAGACTCACAACTCACTACAGATCTTTTTAGCATTCCATAGACTTCACATCATGTGACTGATAAATCAAATTCTCCACGATCCTCCCCTAGAGCCACTCAGTTATGTAATAGCCAGAGAACAGCCATGCTAAAGGAATCAAGCTAATTGATACTTTCAGCAGATGGCACAGGCAAATGCAAGTTTCATGTAAGGAATGCATCAGCTAGGAGTGCTACATACGAAGAGTTCAGATGCAAAAGCTTCTAAAAGCCATTTCAATTAATTTACAGAAATATATATTTTTTAATTTTGACGAACTATCTATTCAGTCCAAATCCAATCTGATTTGTTTTTACATAATAAAAAGAATTGAATAAAGAATAAAAACAAATTTAGTTTTATACTGATTACTTAAAAAATATTAGTAATACCTCCTTTTTGAATATTTCTGAAAATGGATTTAGAGGCTTTTGCATCTGAACCCTTACACAGCCAGGAAACTGTGCAACCAAAAATCTGGTAGACAGTGTGCCCCAAAACCAGCCAGAAAGTGGTGAGCAAAGAAGAAAATAAAGACCATAAACAGTGCTAGATACACCAAAATGAGTTTCTATGAGACAGTGAAACTCACTGCAGGTTTGCTGTATTACTGTTTAAGAGTCTTGTGCAGTAATTGCGGTGATTGAAACTGTTACTGTTAGCTCAATGTTTTTCCACACTAGAGTTTTGTGTTCTGTGTGCCCCAAATCAGTTCAAATGTTTTGGGACACACACACACACACACACACACACACACACACACACATATATATATATATATATATATATATATATATATATATATATATGAAAGGGGGGTGAGGAATTCTGTGGTAAAGCAGCAAGGGGGTGGGGTTATGAGGAAGGTTGTAGTGAAGCGACATGGTTGGCATGCGGCATGTGGTACTCACTCAGACACTGCAGGCCATGCTTCCTCTGCAGAGTCTTGCTGCATAGTGAACAGGTGGCACAGCTGGAGAACAAGCCAGGCACAAGCTGGTGACCATTCGTGCTGCCCCGCCTCACTTTCTCTCTCTCTTTGCCTTCTCTCTCTCTCTCTTTCCCTTCTCTCTTCTCTTTTCCCTTCTCTTCTTTCTCTTTCTGTGGTTCTTTCTCTTTCTCCCGATTCTTACCCTGTGAAAAGAAAACAAGGTGGAGAAAAGTAGGAAGACTATTAGTGTTTTATTTTACATAGTATGGGAACTATATAGTTACAACATAAGGCCAGGTAGCATTGCCTTATGACAAAAGGGGATGTTGATGTGTAAAGGAACAATAAATGTGAACTTTAGTTCCTAAGACTGCCCTGTACTAAAAACTGAACCAAGTACATGTAGGATTATTACAAGCATATTGCGAGAATACTCCATGGTGTGAATAGTGAATAGTTTCTTACCTTGTCTTTGTTGAATGAGCCAGTCATTCGATTCCTCAGTGAGCTCAGAGTCCTTTTGACCTTTGTTCCTTTCTCTGATTTCTCTGTTTTTTCTTCCTCCTCGTCATTTCTGTTAACAGTGTTAGACAGATGCAATGGAAAGTGTTCTTCCAGACAGGTTTAAAAACAGCAATAGCAAAAAGCCCCCATTATAAAAGGTTCATGTACTTACTCATTTGAGAGGAATTCATACCAGGTGACACTCCCTGACTCCTTCTCTGAGCTCCTATTCCTGCGCCTGGCACTACAGAGAAAACAGAAGGGAACCTTACCTCAGAGTGCACAAGAAGTTCCTAATGTGGAAACTGTAGGGATGCTGTCCAATAAGCCTCATTCAAATTCAGCATAACAGACAGTGTAATTGAGATATCCTCCATGAAGTCACACCATGCTAAGTGCTGAACCATCAAATTATGTTGGGTTTTGTTCTAATATTTTTGTGATAGCTGTCTATTTCAGTTACATTTGTCAAAAGGTTCTGTCTGCATTTGTGAGTTTAGGTTCAGATTGGATAGTAAGTGTTTTCCACACCAATGCAGGGTAGGATAATGCCCATGCCAGCAAGTCAGCTAGGAGTGAAAGGGGTGAGGGGAGGTGTGGTTGGCACTGCAACAGCAAGCAAGCTCTCCTCCCTTTGCCTACATGTACTGTACTTACCCATGGTACTGCTTAAGCTCTTGCAGAACTTTCTGTACCATCAGCCTAGACAAACAAGACAAGGAGACAGAGTGGCTGTGGGAGAGGACACTTTTCCAGCCGGCTGTCTCGGGAGGGGTGGTGCAACAGGGATGGGATGAAGTGTGTGTGTGTGTGTGAGTGTGTGTGTGTGTGTGTGTGTGTACATGTGGTGTGTGTATGTGAAAGCCACCGATAAAGGCACAAAGGATTTGTACTGAGCTGTTTTGCTTCAATGGAAATGAATCAGATTGTTTTATTAGCCTATACTATGGATATAAAAAAGCAACAGGATCATCATCCCAACCCTATAGAAAAAAATGCATGATTCATATAATGCAATCATATATCTGCCTCACTTAAACAGGTCAGAATGACATTGTATGTTTCATGTAAACCCCATATTTGTTCTATGCAAAATTAGACTGATTATGGCCACTATCATACTAAAAATCACACATACAACATATTAGCCTGGGCCCGCCCATATGTGATGCTACATTGAATTTCGCACAACTAGTCAGTCTGGCAAAGCTGCTGTTTTAGAGCATTTCCGTTCCCAAAAAAGTGGGAACCAATGAGAAATGCACAAAGGCGAACCATTCTGTCTGCTCTTCAAGACCGTCTTCTCCGTTCTGACAGCTAACGTTACAGATGTAGCCTGAACACACCGGCAACTCCTCCTTCACATGCTCAACCCGCGAGATTCATGAGTAGCCTACAATCTTATACATGTCTGGTCAATCTCTTTTAAATTTGTTGGTGCTTTAGTGCTCATGTAGACAGTCTCCATATACTTTCAGCTTGAATCCTAGCACTTCTACAGAGTTTATTTCAAAGCTGTTTCCCTGTCGTATTTGTTCGTCGGAACTCAGCAGTAGACTTATCTACTTTAATAAAGTACCGGTGTACTTTCAAAGTTCACATTGTCTCGTTTTAAATGTCAGGGCCCTCAGAAGTCTACCAATGAAGTGTGGAGTTACTTTGAACCTTTTTAATGGTGTAAAAATAGCGATTTAGCTGCATAGGCAAAGTGATGCCCCTACAGCTAGCAGTGTAAGGCTAATGAAAGCTTCGGCTAAAAACGGTTTAATGCGGAATGCTGGAGGTGAACGGAGGTGGGAATTGGATATATGTTTGTACTCTGTAACACCTTCCAGTACAGCCCAGGTCCAAACCACACCGGATTTCTCCTTTAACTTCACCACGCCACTTGTTTTTAATTAGGAAAATTGTGTCTGTTTACACCTAATTCCTTATATAAAAGCAATTATATTACTATACATCAACATACAAGTATATACCGGTAATTGAAGTCAATATGTCAGCGTATATGATTTCAGTCAATAACTCATACAAATTTGCAAATTGACATACAATCAATTTATACTCCACAACTTAGATAGCAAACAGAACTTTGCCTATAGGAAAAACAACAACACTCAAAAAATAAAATAAAATAACATACGTAGAACACAATCAATTATCAAAGAGCATTCCCCATTCTTGTCAATGGGGGCCCCCCCCCCCCCCCCCCCTCCCCCAAAACCACCCCCTATCCCCCCTTTCCAAAACTCAGTATATAACTATGACTGACTCTAGGTATAGGGACAAAATAAGAGCAAGGGCCTTAAATTCAGCCTACTGACTGGTAATCTGTTCTGTTTTATACACATCAAGAGATGTGGTGGACATATCAAATTAGCATTCTTTCACATGTTTTTGCATCATAAAAATCTATAATGCTTTAGTGTTTGTTTAGTGTTTGACAGAAAATACATATTTTGCATATGTGTTTTTGTGGCATATATGTCTCTTACAATATTCAGTTAGAATATATAAGAATCATAGATGTTTGTAAATAAACTTTTCCAAAAGGGAAGATGAGACATTTTGCTAGCTTTTCATGTGATTTGAGTTCCACTTACAGGTGACTTTGTCCCTCTGCAGACTGAAGACGGTCCTCTAGGTCCAGTTCTTCTGAACATCATTGGTACAGATAGAGAGAGGAAAATGGCATAGTTCAGTGAAACGGTCACAGCACCTTTCATGTCTTTATAGGTTATTAAAAACATTTGTCATCAAAAACATTTGGTGACAGATAAACACCACCATCAGTAACAGCTAAGCCAAACCTCAAACCAGAAGCCTCCGTCTTGAGTTCATGCTACGTAGGATAGAGGACTAATTTATGATTTCTGAGAACCTGGGGGGAAGTAAGGTCTCCACTTGCTATGAATCATGATCATCCCAGAGTGATTTTGAAAAGTTCCTAAGCATTTAAGCTTAACTACCAATTTAATCAATAACCAGTTGAATGGATGATGGAGTACAATGGAGATAGCTGATAGAATTAGAGATAAGATATTTGGAGGTGCAGTTCTGTGATTGGTTCCCTCAGTCTGCAGGGCTAGCGTGTGATGAGAACTGACCTCCTGAGGCCTTGGCAGCCTGGCTGGACGTTTCTAGGATTCGGGACACACGAGCTGCCCTGGACCTCTCATCTGATGCCAGCATGTCAGTCTTTGCACACAGGGTCCTCCCAGTACTGTCAGGTTCCTAAAACAACAATAAATCCATCGGACAGCGCCAGAGATTTCATTTGCAATTTGTACATTAAAAACAAAAGAGCCGTTAAGCCTCCAGCTTTATGGCTCCGGGGAGGCTGCGTGGATGAATTTTGGAATCTAGTTGCTTCTTTAGAATAATTTCTCTGCAAAAAAGGGACATTATTTATTTGTTGTTCCACTATGAATCATGAAGAAATATGATTCCTTGCTGTACCTACTTACCTCCTGTTGATCTGCAGGAACATGTTCAGCTGGGTAAATAAAAGTCTGTTGATGTGGGGACAGAATTGACTCTTCTCTTTCCCCATCACTGTCTATTCCAGAAGTGTCCAGACTGAGTCTGAAATCCAAGGAGATATCAGGTGAATTTAAAGAGCTAGACAAACAGCTACAAACAAGAGACAAACAGCTAGACAAGCACTCAAACCAGAAATCATTGAGTAGTTAATGGACACAATAATAGTTCTTCACATTCTTCATACAGTGTGATTGAAGCCTTTAGTTGAAAGAAAATAAGACACAAGGGGGTGTACATTTGACGTTTGACGTGAAATTGATGCTGTGGGTCGTGTAGAGGAACTTCAGCAGTGGCCACTTAGTTTTAGTCACTTTGTGTACAAGTATCCGACCACAGCCCCAGTGTCGCATATGCTTTCGACATATCAGCTAAAAAGGAAGTTCTTTGAACCCACAGAGGAGACTGTGCAGTCTAATAAGCCTGGTGCCTGTGCTCTCACTGGAGACTCACACATATGTAAACTAGTCATATGCTTCTATCTGTCAGTCGGAAAAGACAGGGCTCCAGCACCCACAAAAACACAATAACATTCTGCCAGGGCAACCAAGTGCTCATTAATTCTCTTGTCAGCAAAGCCACTGCATCAATGAGGGCTGTAGGTTTGGAGCTTTACGTAAAAAAAGACTGGCCTCACCTTCTGCCCAAGTCTATTGGGGATACTGGCACCTCCCAGCTGTGTCTGCGGGATGTGGACATGGAGCGCACCAGCATGGGGATGTTGTCTGGGTCCGAGTCATGCAGTGAGTCATGGGGCTCGGGGGCCACAGGGTCAATGGGGTCCCCCAGCTGCACTGTGGTGTTGATGGTGACAGTGAGCTGCTCTCCTGACTCACTGGAGTGCTGCTCCATGCTGCTGCTGAAGCGCCAAGGGAGCTGGCTGTAGCTGGCTGCTGCTGCCGCTGCCGCTTGGTCCGGGTTAGCACCCTGGTCCACTACCTGGTAGACGTGCAGCGTTGGACTGAGACGGTGCTCGCCGACGGGGGTGATGACGATGGACAGTGCCGTTGGGGGCGTCTGACTGGAGGTCACAAGCTCAGGCTGGAGGTCCTTATAGAACTCTGAGTCTCTCAGAGAGGCGTCAAAATGAAGCAGATCCTCTGCACTGCTGTCCACGTATTGTCCTGGGTTCTCATAATCACTCTCTGCTGAGCTGTGACTCTGTGACTGTGTCACAGGGATGAAAGCCACACTGATCCACTGATTGCACACTGGTTAAATGTTTTTTACTGACAGACAATACTGATATACAATGGACCACAAATGAAAAAAGTAATTTTGTTGTTCGTGAAATGAGACAACTTCTGTTTACAGTATATGCATTCTTTCAGGGTAAAATAATAAAAAAAATACAGAGTGACTTATGACAAATCCCTGCAAATCTCACTGCCATCACAAATGTGCCTTGAACTTTGACAGACTTTGAGAATGGAATGTTTTCTTACCTGCTCTTCTGTGAGGCTAGTGAAGAAAACATCCTCCGCGATGGATGAAGGGGAGAGAGAGGAGGAGGACTCGGTTCCTGAGCCCAGTGCTGCAGGTGGGGCACATGGCTTACCTTCAGAACCTGCCAACACAAGACATAGCCCACACCAAAGCCTGATCAATATCAACACAATTAGATGCACACACACTTACAGTAAACGCACCAGTACTGATTGTCACAGCAAGCATAACCAGTGAATGAACTCGCTATGTGTAAATAACATGCTGGATTTTAGCTTCACAGCCTTACAAAGCCAAGTTTGATAAAATCACAAATGAATGGTGAAGTCATAGATTAATGCAGAGTCGATAATTCAATAGAGGGAGACACTTGTTCCTAAAATCACAGTCCTTGAACTGTGTGTCTGGATGTGTGTGCACTCAAGAACACCTCAGGCCTTCCTCCACCTCCCTGCTGCTATAAGCGGCAAACAAACATAGTGGCTTGTGCTGAGCCATAAACATTTCCAGCTAATCAATACCTTGCCTCAGGACAAAGCTAATTTGATTAACTGTTGTCTAAAACATGAACACCCATTAAAGAATCACAGACTCTACCCTGAAGCTTTCAAGCAGCTCACACCAGGTTTGGCATTAATTAATCAGACTAGCTTGTTCATCAGGTGACTTAGTTGTTTTTGCTACCATTCTACCACATTAATATAAACAAAACCTAAACGAGATGTGTTGTGCGCTGGCTGAAACAGTGTTGTGTTTATCCAGGCATACTTGAACCAGGGTTTGAAGAAATGGCTTGCTCCCTGTTTGCTTGCTGGCAGGAAGCTGGACTTTGTATTCACCTACAGTATACACCTACATGCATAAGGGTGGTGGTGGTGGGGTAAGGGTGGGTGTGTGTGTGTGTGTTGGGGGGGGTTACACAATAAGCAAACAGAAAGCTCTTTATTGCCACCTTTGCATTTACTAATTCTGTTGTTCACGTGTTGTCAGAAATGCCTGAATGGCAACTTCTCAGGGCAATTATAAAGAGGTCAAAATGATACCTGATTGTTTCAGAGAAATGGGACTCTACAAATTGGGCTGGAATATGAAAATCAAAGGTACTTGCAGGAATACTTTAGGTTTGCCATTCAATATCTATCACATTATTGTATATCTCACATTATTTGTTTCTTCCAACAATATGGAGGGATTAGATTAAGGTTCCCTCTGGGTCATTTACAGTTGGCGTCAAGATGAGGAATCAGTGTTGTGCAAGAGACATTTAGGGCTGTGGGGGTGGGAGCTGTGAGCTCAGGTTGGGATTATACCCATTAGGAAGAGCCAGACCCTGATGGAAAACAGACTTCCAAGGAGAAGTTTCTGTTATAAACCAGGACCCACATCTTGCACCCCCAAGCCAGAATGTCAAAGATGCTCTTCTCCAAACAATAAGCCGACAGTAGCACCAATGCTGTATTTTCAGATGTAAATCACGTGTGCTTGCTGCGGCAGCTGTGTCCAAGTAAAGGCCGACTGTTTGTGTCCAAGCTGCATTAGTTATACAGTTTGTAAACCCATAACACCATAATGCTTCTTATGCTCGGGCATCCTTTTATGGTCGGCCTGCCACACTTTAATAGTGCCGGTCCGAAAGTTAAACAGAGTCTCTCCCGGACTGTTCCCAATGAGAGGCAGGCAGGGCTGAATACTGCTGCCATTACTGCTATTCCCCACACAGCCCAGGCCCAGACTGCAGGCCCTGACCATTTCCAAACCCCTGCAGGTTAGCACACTGGCCACACAAATCATTAAGTTCTGTGAGTTAGAGGCTTATTTAACAGGATTACAAGGGGCGACAGGCAGACTGCACTGGCTGTTCCGCTGTCAACCTCTAGAGTCCAGCTCTGTTAAATTGTTCCAAACAAAAAAAATGGAAGTTGAAATATGTTACTAAAAAGTAAAAACATAAAATATTGGCTTTTCTATAAATTGTAATAAAGACTGTGAGCAAGCATAGAGATGGTTTGCACATAAAGTTTGCAATCATGTAATGACAAAAAAAACAAACAAAAAAAAAACAGCAAAAAGCGATAGAGGCTCTTCTGGACAAAAAGACTGTCACCCCTGAGTACCACTTCCTGTTTAACAACTGTCAGTGAAATCCAGCACACGCGCACACACAAACACACACACACACACACACGAGCGCGCGTGGGTGGCCTTAGCATGAGATGCACATGAGGCAGAGAGGGGTCAAGCTGCGTGACTGATGGACGTAGGAGTTGATCTCCACAAGATGCAGTGTTTCCCATGACACACCTAACTATCATGGGATCTCCCCCACATGCACCCATAAGTTCCACATGGCCTCTGCCTGTCAAAACATCTCATGCACGGTCACTCAAGCACAGCAAACAAGGAGCCCATCGTGTGCAAGGGACGTTTTCTTTTCAAAGTAAAGTGGTTTTCATAAATAAAGATGTAGAGATTCGGATGTAGCAACTAGGATGTCCAATGACTGACAACATGTTATGCTTATGAAATTTCAGACCTACTTTGCTCAATATATTGACATCTTATCTGATGTGCTAAAATGAATTAATGTAAAGCACTATTTGTGACTGTTTCCTGTCACAACTTCTACTGGAAAAGCAACTGACCAGGATGGAATACCACAAGCAAATCAAGCTTATAAGAAGTTTCTTATTTTAAACAAAGCTCTAAAGCTCCAAAGAGAAATGAATATAATGCCTATGTATAGGTCCCTACAGTATATGCCTATAGGGGCCAAAAGACTCACATGAAGTCTGATGACACCACACCTTTAACGCCACCATGAAAATGGACTAATGAGCAAACCAGGCCCAATGGTCATAACACAGTTCCTACATTCTGGAAAAAAGATGTTCAGTAGTAAAGACACATAATTGTGCTAATGAAGTGGACTCAAAACAAAACAAGATTAAAAAAAAGCACCTATCACCACATCAAGCTAAAAGTACCTCGTTTGAAGGACCAGCGTTTCATCCAGAGTTTGGAGAAAGAGGGCCAGGAGTTGTTCAGTGGGGAGTCTGCCATCTCACTCACTCACCGAAAGCAAGTTGATCGAGCGCAAGGCAGTGTAAGTCCCAACAGCACGGGGTCAGGCAAGAACCAAAGGATTATCTAACATATGATACAAACCCGCAGCCCCATAGCTGGGGCTGACAGCAGCTACTGAAGCCAGGAGAGAAGGAGAGATGAAAAAGCAGCAGAGAATCAGTGTGTGTGTGTGTGTGTGT
>JAGFZM010001789.1:4890-23184 GCA_017657215.1 Limnothrissa miodon | reverse complement strand
GAGAGAGAGAGAGAGAGAGAGAGAATGGGAGGAGGTGTGGACGGGTGGGTGGACTTAAGAAATGTAGGGAGGGAAAAAAACAACCCAAGCACAGTCTCAGGCAGCACAGACGACAGCTAGTCAAACTCTCTATAGGGTCCCCTTGTGATGTACAGTACTTGGTGTTCTCTGTGTGACACCCTCAAGCCCTAACCCTGGCTAGAGCACAATAGCCTTATTGCTCAGTACTCAGCCGTGCTATTCTGTTGTGTCATATACTGTATATGTACAGTACAGGGTAGGTGAGATCTCACCAGAACGGATGTAGTCAAAAGTAAGTCTGTCTAAAAAAAGCAGTGGTTTTACTTCATTCTGCCAGCCTTTGTGAGGCATTTTGCAAGAATCCAGCTTGCAAATCTCTTTCATGTCATTCATGCATAATACTTGAGATAAAACATGCAGTTTAAGTTCATGCTCGCCTTTGCAGGTCAGTTTTAGCAGGTGCAAAAACAAAAAAAAAAAAAAAAAATTTGTACATTACAAGCAACTTCAGATCTGCAGAAAGTTCCGCACCTTGACCACAGCACAGCACACGGCAGATGTATTGGGACTGTTGCTTACAGTTAGAACTACACACATATTGTACTTCACACTTTTCTTGCACTCTTGTGGCCTTGCTAGCTCATTCTTTCACCAGGCAAGTGTACAATGCCAATAAAAAGTCTTGCAAGAAAGTTCTAATTTAGCCCTATCACAGTTCAAACAATATAAATATTGTCAGTCTCATTAGCAAGGATATTGGAATATAATAACAGCAAACTTTTCCATAGTCCACAAAACATTGTAGCATATTTAAGCTACACTTTCTATGCAAACAGCTGGCCTTGTCAGTTCCTCATTACAAGGCAAGACCGGAGATGAAGTAACAGGGCTTGGGAAGCCAAATGACTTTGTTAAAGTTCAAATCTCTCTTGGCTTTTTTAGTGGCTTTTTTAGTGTACTTATGTGCTGTAACTGCACTAACACCCCATTACACTTATGGTAATGAAAAGTTATTAAACTCATAGTCACAGGTCTTTTTGTTCTTGGATATTCTTTTGAGATGCTAGCATGGGAGTTTTTTTTCACTAAAAACTCTCAACCTTTATGAGCTGTTCTAGATGTTTGATATCAGATAATATCAGATCTCAGGTCATGGAATCTACAGTAGTGCATTTTTCTTGTTTCCTGCAATTGAACAGGCATATGCAAGACCAAAAGAAAACTACTCAAAAAAAAAAAACAAAAAAAACAAAAACTCACCGTTTGTCCCCAGAAATGACAGGCAAAAGACAGCAAACTTGATCCACTTGTTCCAGAAAACAACAGTATGGTTTATGGATGCTTTTTCAGTCCAATATCCTTAGTGCAAGCACACAGAAAACACTAACAGAGGTGCCTTATAGTTCTCCACTAGTTACAAACTGCAAAGACAAGGGTACACTTTAACGGCACAACAGAGCTGTCAGCTTCCTCTTTTGAGAGGCTTCTCTCTCTTTTTCTCACATACTGCAGCCAGTGTGAGTGTATGATCAGGGTGTGCAGGACTTGCAAACTGGGTGAGCACGCACCATTGCGAAAGTGAAAGGTGAACAGTGCACCTGAGGCCACCCCAGCCCCAAACTGCCGTGTGTGCCACCCTAATGCTTAAGCGACAGAATATGTGGATGAATTTGTGAAAGAGTGTAAAATGGCACCAGCTCTCAAAACACTGTTTTGCATAGTCTACATGCACTGAAATGCTTACTACTAGAAAAGTGGGTTAAGCGGAACTCCTCTCTGCGTGTGGTAGCTGCAGTGGTGGTGGAGTAGCGTTACCTCTTAGGCCCTGCAGTGGCAGCTCTGCAGCATAGAGCTGATACTGTAGATTGATAGTCCCCCTCCTCCCCACCTCTTTGGCTGCCTCTGCCTTTAAACTGCATTCACAGTTTAAAGCCCCTTCAGATAGACCAGTGACAGTGAGTGATCTTTTGTAAAAGCTGCAAAAACACACTGGCCTTAATAAACAATACCATATTTAGTGAAATCTTTAGAAAAACAGGCAGAATAGGCATTAGTGTGGATGTATAAAACTTTTGTCAGTAAAGGTTTCCTGTCAGGCTACATTCTTACCAACTATTGAAACCAAGGGTGTAGGTTTGGTCCCAACTTTGGTAGGGACAATATGGAATGGAATGCTGGCAGTCAGTGGCACGATGAAAGCAAAACTAAAATTATTTTGTTGAGTTCAGAAATAAATGTGAAAATGTTTTAACCCTTCAAACTATTGCTAATTTTTGGTAGGGACTATTTTTTCCTCCCCAAATATTGGATGGGTACTTGTCCCTATGGTCCCTATGCAAACCTACGCCCTTAATTGAAACCCACTTAAGAATTTCACTCACGCATTTAAAGAGATGGAATCATTGAAGACCAAAACTAAAGTTATGAGGAATAAAGTGCAAAGACAAGGGATGTGTGAAACAAATCAAAAAGCAGTAGAATGTACCAAGCAATGGAAGGGGAAAAGCAACCTGCTGTAATCTAAGTTACAATTCAGCTGTGAAATGTTTTTATATTAGAATTTCTTTTGAATCACACTGTTATAAGAAGATAAAGTGACTTAATATCAACAGGAGTAAATGTGAAGAGTGTAAATGTGAAACCATATAAACAACTCTTGCTCAGCTTCCCGCTCGTACAACTGTCCAAAAACAAACAAAACAAAACCCTGCATGATGAAATGATCAGTTCTCCTAATTGTCATAGGGAAGGGTAGGGTAGGATCTTTCCTGATAAGGAATCATCTTATGGGTGCCTTCTTCCGTTTCAGTGTGGAAGAGGAGTACTGCAGAATAAAAATACACTCCAATAATTTTATTCAGAATTTTAATATAAACAGTTAATTGATGAATAATTTACACACAGCAAGATTTATTTTCATATATTTTCAGCATTGGTTGTACATGTCTCTGCTTGGCTCTTTCGGAAACAGAAAAAAAATTAATTGTCAAGTGTTATCTGTTCATGGCACATTTTGATTCAGTGTGAGTTGTCTGTGTGAGATATTGAATTGTGTGTTTACGTATGTGTGTATGTGTGTGTCTGAGAAAAAGAATGTGTATCTGACTAATAACAAAAAAATGTATCTATAATGTGTCAACATATGTAGACGTGTATTTCGTATCTGAAAGAGTGAGTGTGTGTCTTTGTAGTGGTCACTGCGTTGACGAAGGGTTTAAACACAAAATCTGTCAAGCAAACAAAATGTCAGCAAACAATGTGTACACAATGTATCTCCTAGTAGATTTGTGTCACCCACACAAACCGTGAGATGAGAACAGAGGGGGCACACAGTTTTCAGCATCCCTGTGTGAACACAGAGAAGAGCAGCAGCAATCGAAACACAAACACAAACCTGTTTTTTGTTGTGTTTGTACTCTCGTTTTTGTAAGTGTGGGAGTAACTGACCTGGAGCTGGCCATAGGGCAGGGCAGAAAATAGGGCATACCTATAGTCTCTCCTCCCTTTTCAACATCATTTTTTTTTTTTTTTTTTAAATCACCTGCTATCCAACAAACGTCCTTTTTTTTTTTTTTTTTAAACATGGACTACACATTTTGGAACAAAACAAAGAAACTGCAATAACACAAAAGACAGGGTTCTGGGCAACCTCAGAATTTTCTGCCCATGGGGTTTGTTTTTATTATTATAGTTATTAAAATGAAAACACTCAGGGAAGACACGTTTCTATGGTATGTGTGGCAACAGGACATGCACAAACCTGTCCTGAGAGTCACACACATGGTGCACACTACACTATGTGCGAGAGCAAGCAGAGGGCGACCAGCCTGGAACCTCAGTATTTTGGGACATAGATTCATATAGATTAAAAACATTGACATGGTTTGTTACCTCGTAGCTTATTTAGTCATTTCCAAAAGGAATGTGCAGTGGTCTTTTTTCCAGTTTTTTTTTTGTTTGGAAAACAAACATTCAAAAAGGGACTTGTCACTTGTCACATCAAATTAAATTTCATTCAGTGTCCCAGGGCAAAATAGATACTGTGCAGGCTGATGCAAAAATTAGATGTACTCATTTTAGGAGTGGGGGTGGGGTGGGAAGGTGATACACTTGATGTAAAAATGTAAAAAAAGGGTAGATTGAGTCAGAAAACCTAATGAAGGGGGGGAGTGTGTCAGTCATAATCAACACCACCATTGGCTTATGCTGTGTCTTAAGTGGACTGAAATCTTGATCAGATAGTGGGGTAGCATCATGAGCGATTGCCATCAAACATTTCATTTTATTAAAAAAAGTTATATACATTGATAACAATTTTAATTCCATATTGTACAAGAATAGTAAAAGTTTACAGTCAGAAAAAGGTAATTGTATTTGCCCTCCCTATTTTGGCTAAAAAATAAAAAATAAAAATCAACATCTCTAGACATAATACTTTTTTCTTACAAACAAATAAAATTACATACAATGCCTTGTTCTCAACCTGTGCTGCATTGCTAACTTGCTTTGTTAAATCACTTTAGAATTTAGATTTTTTTTCCCAGACTAAATTAAGCGCTTTTTGTTTTAGGGGACGATTACTAGAACAATATACAGTATGAGGCCGCATCTTTTGTGAGAAGCCTACAGATAAAAAACAAAATCACTTTGCTTGAATTTAAGACCCGTTTAAGCCTTCTGCAGTGTGAGCTTTGGGAACAAATGAGTAATTACCAAAGTGCCATGCAATCAATGTTCAGTTATATAATGCCATGTTGCCCACACAAGGAGTTCAAAGCACACAAAGCAATCCAGAGCTTAGCCAAGTAGAGACAAGTTTCCTGCTTAAAAAAAAGGAACGAAATATCGTTCACAGACACCAATACAGTAACATGGAGCCAAGCAGGAAGATGTGATACATTTTAGTGTAAGTGTGGGTGTGTGTGTCATGTTTGTATTTTTATCTACAACTATTGTGTTACAAAATCTCTCAATTTAGAATTTGAAAGATGCACTTTGTTTGAGGATGCACAATGTGGTGTGGTTAAAACTCCAGTCAATGATTTGTCCCAGTCCAAGAGGGACCTGAGAGACAATCAGTTTGAGTTTGGTTGAGTTGAGGGTTTAGTTGGGAGGACGCTTGAGAAATCTGCACAAGGCACTATGGGTGGGTGGGTGGATGAGTGTGTGTGTGGGTGGGGTGGAGGGCTGGGCTGGCTTTTCACTCTGCCTTGCTGCTTTTACACCCCTATTCCTCTCCACCAGAGGGAGCCGACATTCAGCCAGTGTTTACAAGAGAGCAGGGGGAGGATAGTGGTTTTTCTTTTCACTATTCTCCCAACATACTTGCAAAAGGGTTCAGCTCTATTTTCTGCTCAAAGTTTGCCCATATTTCCTAAATGGTAGCTCAGTTAGTCTTTTTCCCTTGGAACTCTAAAGAATGAGACCTTCCTGAGTACTGGCGATTTTCACTTCAGAGATGTCCATCTTATGGCACATGGGATTACCCCCCAAAAAGTACTACCTACCTAAAGTAATCCAATCCAAAATATGCATTCTGATTGTTATGTCCCCAAATCCCCCAAACTATGGCATTGTTATACGATGGTTCTTGATCATTCACAGTAGAAAAGTACATTAACAAGAAGTATATAAACAAACAAACAAACAAACAAACAAAACCAACAGAGCACAAACATAAAAACTTACAAGAATCACATTCATACCATAAACAAGAAGGCATTGGGTCCACATTTAATTTCTTTCTCGCTTAGTGAAGGATATGTGTTCACCTGGTCAGACCTATTGCTGTAGCACTGTAAGACAGAACTGGGCCACAAATTCCCATCTCCCACAGCACAAAGTCTTTTTTTGGTACTAGAGTATGACGTCAGTGTCTATGCACAACCTACTGCTTCCGGTCACCATTAGAGGGCCAAGGAAAATTCAGTTGGTCGTGGGCCATTATGGGGGTCAATAAAATTGAGAAACAATGTCAACATGGTATTGACCATGCTTGACCATCCCCCCATCTGCTAAACTACAGAATATGGCCGCAGCAGTAGCCAGTGAATCATAAATAATAATGTCAACACTCGACAATTTGGAATACACAGCTTGACGTAGTTATAATAAGTGCTAGCAACTGAAAACATCGGAGTTACATGACCAAAGTATAAAACCTCTGGACCATCACCTTGAAACAAGTGCTCATATACAGTATTACAGTATAGCAATCAATGGCACAGTTAGACTGACACAAATATGTCTATTGTGCTTTCTAATACTTTTTGACACAGAACTGGATAGTCATCAATTATTAGTAAATATTGTCTTTCAGAAAACATCCCTACAAAACGCTTCAATACATGCCAATGCAAAAAGAATTTTAACAGGGAGAGTCAGATTATATAAGAATTGTGTGTGAGATTTATCCTTTTAAAAATGCCTCAGTGCTAAGCCCCCATAGGACCACCAGTACAGGTGAACAGACTTGCAGGTCTGAGATCTGCCAGAAGCACCCATTGAAACACTGAAATGGGCAGGAAGATACAATAAGAGAAAGAGAGAGATAGATAGATAGAGAGAGAGAGAGAGAGAGAGAGAGATAGATAGAAGCAAGGCTTGACTAAAATTTCATACATACTGAGGTAGACTGCGTCCAATCAAAACAACAAAAGAATTAACCACAACACCAAACTCATCCTCCCCCTCAAACTATAACTCTCTTTTCAAACAATGGAAAAAATCTAAACAAGCAAGAAAACACCATTTGACCCAACACTGAATAATTCTTAAAACTTGTAAAAAGCTAGCTGGGATTTTGTACAATGATTATAATAAAATAAATAAAATATCATCTGCTTTTCCAAAGATATGCTAATTTTCTGAATTAGAAATTTCCATACGCTGAAGTTGACAACCACGACGAACTAAACTTAACTGTCTTTTGTCATGGTAATGTGTATGGAAATTACATGGGTGTAATCAATTAGCTTTTTTTTCTTTAACTTAAAACATCTTATTTATTATTTACAAACCTGGAAAATAGTCAATGAAAGAAAAGATGTGGATGAGGGCGATATTCTAAAGCACTGTAGTCTGGTAATGAGATTTACACCTAAAAACAAAACAAAACACAAATAATAATTAAAAAAAGTGTGCCGGTTAAACAGCAGCAAGTCATGTTCCATCAGCACACTCTGTCACAGCACCCAAAGCAGACCGGACACTGGAACCCCATTCTACACACATAAATATGTACACTCACAAACACATTATGTACACCAGGCTGAGTGTGCACAGATGTGGATAAATATGAACCAAGTTAAGCTTGGGCATCTACCCATGCCCTCCCCTGTCACGTAGCTAATACCTAGGGCTTTTGCAGAAGGCACAACTTGGAGGCTGCGGCAAATTTTGTTAAGAGAAAAATCCAGCTGGAAAGGGGTCATTTTTACATTTAGTCTGATACACCAGCAACTAACCAGACTATAAAAACTGTAAACTGTAAAGGCCCATGTGAGAAAAAGCTTGGCTTTTCCTGACTGTTGGAACCATGCTGTTAGATTCCCAATGGTGATTTTCGGGGGCCTGTTGTCAGAGGAGAAATGAACGAAACAAATGAGCAAACAGGTGCTGTTCAAAGTGTGTACCCTCGCTGCTTAAGGAATGGCTGTGCATGACAGCTCGAGCAAAGGAATATCTTCTCAATTACTGACACATCTGAATCTAGTCTGAGACCCCTAATCATCATGCCCATCTTTAAAGCCTGCACTAAACAATTTTACCATCTGACAATGACATCAACACTACCGCAAGCCATTATCGAAAACAAACAAACTGTAAGTAAAAAAAGTCCAGACTAAGCTCTTAAACTATCCAGGCAAAAGTTGTCAAAGCAAACTGTTTTTCCCCCACTGATGACAATGCGCAACAGCTCATCAGTCTTAGATGTTGTTACATAATATAGGAATTAGACAAAACATAATATGAACAACCAAAGATTAGTCTCTACTTGAGACAACACCCAACGTTCATGACATCAAACACAACATATTTCACAAATCAAGGGGTGATCCTCTTGCAATTTGAAGCCAATTAGTTACTATGATAGTTTAGGAAAGGATCGTCTTTCGGAATACCTAGCTTCTCCTGGGAATTTCTCCTGGGAACAGCCAAAAACAACCCTTGTGGACAGCATCGAGCACTGAGGGTGAATTAGTATGATTTACGCAGGGAGTTTTTTTTTTTTAATAAAAATATCTTAAGAGCAATGCTTCTGATGAAAATATTACAAAAATCAACAATATCAAAAAATCAATATTATCTGTCTAGATATATAAAATACTGACATATAAAATACTGTCAATATTTTATATATCACATACATTTACACTATACGTACTGTATCATATATCAAAGCAGCAGCTATTGGTCAGTTTGATGGACTATTCTGTCAAATTCTTAACTGTTTAAATATCCTTCAGCCATAATGCAAGGACACAGAAACAAAACTGAAAGAAGAAACAAAAATACAGCAAATAAATTAATTATTCTTTTCACCAACAAAACACCACACATATCTGTGTGACGTTTGGAATTCTGTGGGACAAAAGCTTGCAACAGGATGTTTGTTCTAAAAGTCTCTACCATTCCCACAGATTCCAAACTCTTCAATCCATTGTTAAAAGAAAATGAACACAAGCACTGATAGACAGCTCTCTTTGTTTATAGGCCACATATAAAAAAGGCCACCATATGAGATTTCATTAAAGAAAGTGAAAAAAAAAAATGCTCAGAGGAGAGACGGGAAAGTCTAAAGAGGTCAAACAAGAGGCAGTCATCTGGTTTGTCTAGTGTCTGTTCACAGTTCGCTTTGTTTAGTCTGTCTTTGTGTTTTCCCCCCACTGACCAGTCTTGGGAACTTGGCAAAAGACACAACATAATCGACAGCTGAGGAAAGTTGTTGGAGATCCGCATGAATGGTTCTTAGTTAGTTTGCATCCTTGCCATCATGCATGTAGTAGTGAGGAGAGGGAAAAATGTCCTGAGATCTGTGTTTTTGTTTTGAAGGGCATCTGCATAAAGTATTGTAAATAAAACAAAATAGGAGAAGAAAGAAGAAAGAAAGAGGAGGGGAGGAAAAGAGAGCAGGCGAACTAGACAAAAACAGATAGTCAGAAAATGTTAGGATGGGCTTGATCTGGGCAATGAGAGAATTCGTCCGTTTTTCTTGCCCCCGTTCATGTGCGTGTAGGGCATATGCTCGTCATAGCTGCCCCGCAGGCCAACTGAAGGCCCATTGTCTCTGCTCAGGCTGTCCTCCCGTTGCGAGTAGGACGACGGGTCCAGCGGGATGCTCTCCATGTTCTCAAAGTCCAAGTCAAACTCCTCCGTCTCTGGAGGCTTGTTTTCCTCACTGTAGAAAAAGGAAACCTCGTGGAAGGAGGGGTGCAGGTCATCCTTGATCATCTCAATGATCTCGTGGAAGGTGGGCCTCATCTGTGGGTTGTACTGCCAGCACATCTGCATCAGGTTGTGTCTGTATGCCAAGGAAAACAGACCAGGTCAAAAGAAAAATAGTTGGTTGGTAATAGTTAGTTGAAAAAACTTCCAGTAAGCAAGTCTGTACTTCAGGTTTGGCAAAATGAAATGGGTACACTCAACAAACTTACATTCTTTCTGGGCAGTTGTCGGGTCGGTCCAGGAATTCCCCATCCATGACGAACTTCAGCACCTGCTCATTGGAGAGCCCCTGGTAGGGCTGCTCTGCTAGCGTGCTAACCTCCCATAACACCACTCCAAAAGACCTGGGAACCAAAGCACCCACACAGCGCTTAGAGTTGGCAGCCAGGCTAATACTTTACAAAATCACTGTGGAGAACAGGGACAAACTATCTACAAATAAGGAATTAAAACAGTTAAAGGAAGAAAAGCAGAGAAAGAAGGTAGAAATAGGAGGGGAGTAATATGGAGGGATGTGCGACAGAGAAGGACCTACCAACAGTCTGATCGGGCAGTGAAGACTCCGTCTTTCAAAGACTCGGGAGCCATCCACCTGACTGGCAACAGACCCTTCCCACCTTTCCGGTAATAATCAGTCTCGTAAATGTCTCTGGTCATGCCAAAGTCTATAAAAAATACACAAAGAAAATGCATTCCATTCTCAGGAGAGACTCATAACCCTTTTAAATATTTTTTCTATACAACCTTATTACATTAGCTAATTCCCATTGATGTTTGAAACGTACCTCCAATTTTCACAGTGAAATCCTCAGCCACCATGCAGTTTCTGGCTGCCAGGTCTCTGTGCACAAACTTCTTGGCGTTGAGATAGGCCATTCCATCAGCTATCTCTGCCGCTATCTGAATGACCTCCTTCAGAGTAGGAGGCGGACGCCCTGGATTGTTCTAGAGAACCACAAAACAATCAGGCATAATAATAAAAATAACAACAACCACCATCAAATGTCTTGCATTGACATTTACAGGGATCATTAAAGGTGGTAGCAGATGGAGAATAGCACAAAAAGATAAATAAAAAAGAAATCAAAAGGCTACGTCATTAACCTCAGCATCCGGCCTCAGGGAGCGCAGGTAGCTCTTTAGGTCACCATGAGTCATCAGCTCCATGACGACTAGTGTGGGCTGACCCTTGGACACGACCCCCAGCAGACGGACCTGGGTGAGAAGGTGAGATCAGTGGGTGATCGCTGGGCAAATCTGTTCAATTCCCCAACTGAGTGCAGTCTCACACTGAGCAGGACAGCAGCCAGTCACCCAGAGTACACATACACAGCCATTGCAACTTCAGTCTGAGCAAACAGTTGTTTCGAAATGTCGCTCGTTTGGAGGTAGCCTATTACAGTCACAGAAAAGCAAGACAGCAATTTGCAATGTTTGCAAAGCCAGTGTGCCATGGGGTGGGGATGCAGTTGTGTCGGACAATACGACAAATTTACTTAACCACCTCCAAAGATTTCACGAGACGTAACATGAGTTTGATTTAGCAAACAGGGAAAACACACCAGTCAGCAGATTGCTAGCTGACATTCACAGCAAACCATTTACAGCAGACAACCCAAAACCTATAGCAATAACAGAGAAGTTGATTCAGCCAAGATTGTTGTGATTGAAGTGTGACAAATAAATTCCTTTAGAATGACTTTAAGTTCAATGTAATTGTGTACTGTATAGGTTTTGCTCTTCTAATAAGTGCTTCATAGTTTATTTATTCTGTGATGTAACCCAACCCAACACAGGTGTGGGGTCCTTATATACACAAACTGACAAATTAAGGTGAAGCGCCGTATGTATTAGCCTACTCAGCAACACACCTGATTACTCTAGCTTTAATGCTAGTGGTGTGGCTTTGCAGTTTACCAAAGTCATACTAAAACATTCAAATCGCTTCGAGTTCAGTATGTACAATAGAAATAAATCCACGTTTAAGGCGCAATGTTAATTTTCAAGAAAATCAAGACATTCTTACCACATGGTGACAGCTGAAAGCCTTCATGACTGAAGCTTCATTGAGGAACTCGATTCTCTCACGCAGGCTTGCCGACTCATTGACCGTCTTCACAGCAACACGGGTGTCTGGTTCTCCTTTTACGATGTCCTTGGCAATGCCTTCATAGACCATGCCGAAGGAACCCTGCCCCAGCTCCCGCAGAACTGTGATCTTCTCTCGTGGAACCTCCCAATCATCCGGAACATAGACTGTAGGTATGTAGAGATGGTGGACAGTTACAAAACCATTCCATATGTACATATCACATACACAACCCCCACCCTATGTACACACACGCATACACACACACAAAAACAAATCTGCCTCAAATAAGCAGACAAAAAACGTTAATTTGATGTTTCCTGTATTTCAACACTTCTCCATACCATCGCTGGCACTGATGTATTCTGGGTTGGATGAGGCTATGAGCGGTCCGCTGGGGCCTTCTATTTGCCTAGAACACACAGAGAATTGTACCCAGAGGTCAGTCACAACTTCAAACCATTAGATACTGCCTGAGGGCAAGACTGTTACAGAGTGTTTGATCTTAGCGGGAAACCTACTTCTTCTTGAACATGGCGAAGACACTGACTGCGATTAACAGCAAAAAGATGAGGCAGACCACGGGTGCAATGATAACCTTCATGCTCAGGTCTCCTATGAGGCAAAAACAAAAAATGAGACAACTACCATACACACACACACAGCTGTATATAAAACACAATCTTATTGCATTGGGTAAAAACATTTTACATATGTGAGTAGTGCAACCACCCATTGTACTGAAACAGACAAGAACTACAGTATGGGCCTTATTCAACCATTCTTACAGAGAGATTCTTAAATCCCACTTGAACAGTTTTTAAGAAAATTCGCATTCAACAATCCAGGTTTTTAAATAGGATTTTTTTTTTAGGAAGAAATCTTTAGAACTATTTTGGTGAATGAGGCCTTTGACTGGAGGCTGGAAGGTGTGTATGTGAGAGATTTAGAGACATATCTTAGTTTCCACTGTGAGCTCCAGGCAGACAACAGAAACACTAACATTAATCTTCAACTACAAACGGACTACATTAAAGCCAAAGGCCTTGCCCAGAACAGGAGTGTACATAATGGGGTAGTCACTTATCTGGCGCTTATCCCAACCATTCCCTACCAACTTACTGTCTGGCACAAAGAAGTAGGTGTAGTCCGTCCAGGAACCGTTGCCAGCCAGGGAGGTGGCGCGGATGCGCACACTGTAGTTACCTGGGTGGCCCACACGGAGTTTACAGCCTTTGAGCTTGTCGTAGGAAGGTCGGGACACACAATGGTGCATCTCCTGATAGACAAAGAGAACAGAAAAAGAAAAGAAACAAAATGAAACTCATGCAGAATGGATGAGACAGTGGACGGCGGAGGATGAAAGAAATCAATCAGACAAAATTACATTTCATCTGCAGCCCAATATCAGCCCAAATTGCTTCCAGCCGAGTCAAGCTGGAGTGGACAGGCATTATGTTTTTTTATTATTTATTTATTCTAGTTTTCTTCTGCTCTGACATTCCCGGCCATTTGTCGTTTCCATAGCAACTAAGACACTTGCAGTTTCCTGAGTTTCCTTTAGCTCAAATGCAGGGGTCTTCAACCGGGGGGTCAAGGTACTGCAGGGGCTCCGCGATAATATTTCGTCTGAAGCAATTTTTCTATTCCAAAAAATCTAATTTGTCATAGTTAACACAATGTTCAAAAGAAAATCGCTTCAGATTCGTAACACATTAGCATTCATAAATGTGAATGATGGTCCGCTATTGAACTCCCCAGGGAGTTCAGTCCAAGAATAGAGAAGCTCAGTTCCACTCACCAGGCTCCGTGCTCTCACTAGGACCTGGTAGCTTACATGCTCAATTATCTTTAATTCTTTGTCCCACTATAATAAAAATGTAACCCTTTTTTCTAACAATTGCTGTGCGCTCTCTTTTTTTATTTGAGTTGGATCATCGCGATTAAAGAACACTTTCCCCCCTGTGTGTTTTAGTTAAATAGCTTCGTATTCAGCAAACTCGTTCTTTTCATTCCGGGAGATAAATTACGTTTAATTACGCTTGATTTTTTTTTTTTGGCCTTTTTGCCTTTACACAAGAGGAAGAGGCTTTCTGTCTGTATCAGTTAGAGCTAATAAAACTTTGCCTGAATTAAGCTGAATATATTCAGCTTAGGCCACACCAACAAAATTAGTTGGTTCTCGGATTCGCCGCTTGAAAAAAATGCAAAATGAAATAAAAATAAAATTGAATTTGAACTCACACGAACATAAAAAACACAGTGGCTGCTATAATACTGAAAAAAGCATGCTGCGTTCACGTGACGTCGAAAACGATCAAATCGCGCCTTTCACTTCAGAGCGCAAGAGACAAAAACATGATATGAGGAAAGATGCCGGTGGATCCTGCTAGGCCAGTGTTTGCAATTATTAGAATATTTGATTGGAAGAGAAAAACATTTGACGAGTGCATTGAAATTAAAGAGGATGAGAACTTTGCGCAGTTGTACTCACGGTGCCGAGAGCAGTCTGCTTGTGCAACTCTGTGGAGGTGAGTTTGATATTCCATTGATTGAGAGGCGAAAAAAAAACATTCTAAGTGTTTCGCCATCAAAATCAATCAATAAATAAAGGATTAGCAGGTGTCTACACACTCACATCCTCTCGCGCGCACACACACACGCTTCTCTTTTTCATGCAAAAAATTGTCACTTTTCTAGATTCACATGACTGCACGTTGATGAATATTCATCTCTGTTACGCTGATCACAAAGTTTTAGTCACTATATAATTGCAGGTGAATCAATGCGATTTTGACGTTCTAATGCCCTGTGATGAACTGTGACAAAATGAGTTTGAACGTAGGCTATAGCAGCCTAGACGTAGTCTACATTATATGTCATACCTCAATTCCACAGCCAGCTTGCTTGGTGCTTAGATTCTCAAACTCTTAAATAAATGACAAACCGTCAAACCTTTACATAACATAGAATGACAGAATTATGAATTTGTACACTGCCTAAAACCTGCATGACAAAAAGTGTGCTGTGAGGTGTGAAAGTTAAGTCTATAAATTAGGCCGCATTTAGTTTTTCCTTAACACGTGAGTAAATGTCTTTAATGAACATTAACTGTGAATGTGCTAATTTACCTTCAGAACATTTTTTTTTTTTTTTTTTCGCTCGCTCGCTCCATATTTTTCCTGAAGAAATCCGAGAACCAACTAATTTTATTGGTGTGGCCTTAGTTAACCCTTGTGACATTCATTCTACTATAGGGCGAATTTATGCAACACTATGTAAAGAAATATCAGAAGAGTTGTATAAAGCAGTGGTTACCCCCCTGTTAATAATAACGCCTGTTTAGAATGTGTGCGTGCATGCATGTCGGGCACTCATGACTGACGGTCCAAATGACGACAGGATTTGAGGTGGACCAGGTGTGGGGGTCCGTGCTCAGTCTCTCTCACAGCCAAGGGGTCCTTGAGCTGAAAAAGGTTGAAGACCCCTGCTCTAATGTGTTTTTGGTTGATCTTGCAAAAATACACCTGCCCCACTCCATCTGACCACATCGAAGTATCCTTGAGCAAGTTACTGAACCCTGGGACCCAGCCACTGCCACCGGAGTATGAATGCTTGTGTGTGAATGGGTGAATGAGAGGCATATGTTGTAAAGCGCTTTGAGTGCTCGTAGGAAGACAAAAGCGCTATATAAAATGCAGTCCATTTACCACATTATTATCTCACCCTAAAAATAAGATAATGGACATTTCCATTTAAAAATGGGAAAAACAGTAGAGAAAAAAAGCAGTCATGATAGTCTGCAGTGAAAGCATAACAAAGGAGTGCTCTTATCATGCTCTTTCCCGATAGCTCTAGGTGAGGTACGTACATCACTGTCTGAGATCCTCTTGTAGTTCACTTCATAGAGTATAATGACTGCATTTGGTGCCTTCGGCTCCTCCCATCGGATGAACACAAACTCGGGTTCATCTGGCACGATCTCATGGGTCACCGGACTGGTGATATCATCAGCTTTTGCTAAAAAAGAGGTAAAAACAAAAATGTCAGATGACAGCAACGGAGGGACAAAGCCAAGCTTAGAAAGACCTCCAATTCACCGCTGATTGACTGATATGATCAAATGGGTATGTTTGACTTTGACTACAGGCTTAAGCCGTTGGACTAAAGACAATACATTCTGGGCATGAAACAGAGCGCCATAGGGTTCTACCAAATGCTAATTCCAAGAGTCAAGTAGGGCATAAGTCAGCAGTCAGCAATGTCAATTGTTCTCAGTTCATGCAAATGACGAATGAAAGAGGGAAAAATGGAGCCAAACACTGGGACATCCCATCAGCTGCTCACTGACGGGCCAGAGGAGGGACTCACATTCGGGCATAGTGCGGGCGTTGACAAACGTGGCCAGGCTGCAGCGCTTGGGGTCACTGGGGTGGTTGCATGCGTGAATCTCAATCTGGTAGCTGGTGAAGTGCTGCAGGCCAGAGATGACTGCCGACTCTTTGGCCGAGACAGTGTGCACCAGGCGCTGGCCGGGCTCCACGTCCTCAGGCGGCTTAAAGATGTTGACAGGGGGCACCAGGGTGGCAGGGGGTGTGGTGAACAAGTGGGCCAGGGTGCCGTTGGCTATGCCCACGGAGCGCCGGCGTCTAGAAGGCCTGAGAGGAGAAGGCCGGGAAAGAAGACAAAAAATTGTGCACTATTTGTTAGAGTAAACCAATACCAACGGCAGAATAGGTTTCATAGTCCATAGGGGTACAAAAGGGTTAAAGCTAAACAAGGAATCAAAACGAATTAACTCCCAGATATGATAAGGGAAATTTCCATTGTTCATTTTTCTATATTGTTAGTTATTTCAGAGGGTAGGTTTGACTAGATGTAGCACCAACATTCACCAGCAGATGGTGGTCTTGTTAAGCATTTTCAATCTTTGTGGGTGCTGGGACCAAACAGCTGGGTGCCCTCCTAAACAACTCAAAGAGGGCAGGTGCAGCCAGAGCTGAGAGAGGAGTGCCACCCTAGCAGTCAGTGTGTGTTGCAGACAGCAGACATGGGCCCCGATGTGTTCCTCTCCAGTTAACACACACACACACACACACACACACACAATCATAGTTGTTGACTTAGTGAATGTTGAGGCGCGCAGGGGGGTCTGGAAGCTGGAGGTCAAACAGCTCTTTTAGTACTGTAAGAGAAATTAATTACAACACGATGCCCCCCCCCCAACCCACTTTACCCAATTATTTTTGCTAACACAATGGAGTCCAACAGTGGTGTACTTATAAAAACAGGCTTCATAAAATTGGGTCAAAGTTGAAATGGAATGTGTGCCATTGAGCACAGGACCAATAGGGCACAATGAAGCGCCACAACTCCAGTAACTACTGGAAAACTGAGCAGAAACACATTTACATTTGGCAACTAGCATTTAGCTCAGGGCCAGTCTACCCTTGTGCGATATGGGGAAAAGTGTCTTGCTCAAGGACACAATGGTGGCAGCTGGGATTCGATGCCACAATTTCACAAAAAAAACTAGCATGCTTACCAGGTCAGCCATGTCCGCCCTTAGCAAGTAAACATTTTAACATTAGCATCCTGTTAGCATCAAGCCTGAGCTGAGAACTTTTTGCTGCTGGCATTATAGTGGACCAAAATGGGCAGACTGCTCCAGTTGGCATTGGTGTCTAGAGACTGTGGATTGTAAAGGTGCTGGGGCTCACCTTACTTGCTAAATCTCTCCCTCTCTCTCTTCCTCCCTCCCTCCCTTCCCTGTGGACACCCAGCCCAGGGTGACTATCCTATGAGGTGGCGTCCAAACACACAAGCCCATTCGACCTGGATCCCAATGTACTCTGGTGAACTCCAGTCCTGTTATGGGAGGATGTGCAGAAGAGTGAGCGTTCTAGCTGAGGCAGGTGGCTTGGACGACCTGTGTGTGTGTGTGTGTGTGTGTGTGTGTGTGTGTGTGTGTGTGTGGTGGGGGGATTGAGTGTCCCTACTGCCCCCCAGTGGGAGTCTAAACGGCAGGGATGGTGGTGTGCATGACTGCACCTCAGACTGGCACCGATGGTAATGCGTCTGGTAAGCGCTCCCACGGGAAGGGGTGGTATGTGTGTGTGTGTGTGTGTGTGTGGGTGGGGGTCGAGTAAGATGAATTGTTGAGGAAAGGAGGAGAAAGAAAGCCTGGATGGTAGAGAGTAAGAGGGCAGGAGAAGGTGAGGAGTGGAGAGGGGGATAATGTAGGTGGGGGCAATAGGACTAAGCACAGGCAGACCTGAATTTTACTGTACAGCAACTCCAATTCCTGTACACACACACACACACACACACACACACACACAACATAAACAGTAGACAATCCACATGTAGACAGGTGCAGACCCATGATCACCCGATCAGTCATTATCCACACACACACACACACACACACACACACAAGTGCATGCGCACAAGCCATCTGGCATGATATGACAACCCAGACATTGTCTGGCCTTGCCTCTCTCTGTGCCACCCATTCAGTTTTGTGACTGCCACACACACACACACACACACACACACACACAGTGTACAAGACTGTCTGCCAAGCACACGACTCAGAGTAATCTCCCGTCTGAGCATGGCGGTTAGCGTGATTAACCCGCCACAGAGGCCAGCCACTGCAGATGAGCTCACAGAGCACACTGAGCAGAAAGAGAGAGAGAGAGAGAGAGAGAGAGAGAGAGAGAGAGAGAGAGAGA
>JAGFZM010001788.1:374607-409607 GCA_017657215.1 Limnothrissa miodon | reverse complement strand
GCCGTTCTCAGTAGGGTGACCAGGATGAAAGAGATGAATATAGAGACTGTGGAAGGATTGGGCTGTTGCATCTGTGTGTACTGTATGTGCTGTCTAGGTATGCATGTGTGTTTGTGGCTCTCTGTGTGTGTGTGTGTGTGTGTGTGTGTGTTTGTGTGTGTGCATCACACACACACACACACACTACACATATACATTTTTACACATACATACACACACACACAAATTATGAATGTGTTTCTTTTATCCAGTTCTGTGGTCATTTGAAATGATGCATGACAGGCATAGCACAGGCACACACAATTATACATTAAATATATACATTACATTTACATTATATATACATTACTTTTACATTACATATAATATACACACACAGAGAGACATTATGTTTGTGTCTCTTCTTCCAGTTCTGTGGCTATTTGATATGATGCATTGCTAGCGCGGACTGGGTCCTGCCATGATGCCCGTGCCCCATGCCCGCCACCACTCTGCCCCACCCCACGGGACCACTTGTCAGTGACCCTCCCATGGCAGGCCTCCAGCACCCAGCAGTGAGTCACTCCGGCCTGCAGGAGCGTGAAATTAACAAGAGGGAGGCAGCGGGAAAGAGAGAGAGAGAGAGGGAGAAGGAGAGAGAGAGAGAGAGAGGGAGAGAGATAGAGACGGGCTTCAGTCCATCTGGGCGCCTGTATATGTGTATGTTTGAGAGATGGTGGAAAATAGAAAGACAGGAGAGAGAGAGAGAGAGAGAGAGAGAACAGATAGAGAGAAAGGGAATGTGAGAAGAGAATGGGAAGGAAATGGAGAGAGAAAAGAGAGAGAGAGAGAGAGAGAGAGAGGGCTGGAGAGGGGGGTGGAAAGAGTGAGTATGCTGAGGACCTTACAGCGTTTGCTGGTGAGGTTTAAATCCGTTAACACGATTTTCATCATCCTTTTGCAGTCACGGTGCATTTAGTAGTTTGTGCATGTGCATATCTGTCTGTGTGTGTGTGTGTGTTAGTGTGTGTGTGTGTGTGTGAGAGAGAGTGTATTAGTTGTGTCCATGTGCATATGTTTATCTACAGTATGTATATTCAGTACTAGGCATATGTTGAATATGTTTGCATGAACACACACTGTGTGGTCTGACATGATTGTATGATGTGTATGGCATATGTTTGCGTACATACTGGTGTGTATGTGTGTGTGTGTGTGTGTGTGTGTGTGTTTGTGCATGTGTGTGTATGTGTGTGTGTGTATGCGTGTAAATGTGTTTGTGTGTATACATGTATGTGTGTATATGTATGTGTGTGTGTGTATGTGTCTGTGTGCGTGTCTGTGTGCACACAACCAATGCAGTACATCTTCACACATTTTCAACACGTTTTGTTTGTTCACGACCATTGATTGTGCGCAAGGCTCAGTCGTTGATCAGCAATAGGACTTGACCCCCAGCTCGTCACATTAAGAGAGGAAACAAATCGCAGCCAAACTCCTCATTGGCCTCTGACCTTTCATTTACTTCACCCACCCACATACGGAGCCAGAGACACTAATAATGGTCTCCATGGAGAAGCAAAGGAGGTAACGACATTTTACCGGCATCGTGGAGAAGAACAGAGGCATAATCTGCTGTGAAAACCTTCTGATTGGTGCCGAGTGCTGATTGGCTGACGCCGGTCTGGTTCAGTCTGTCCATTTCTGTCGTCTTTCTCCCCTCTGCACTCACAGATCGTAAGGGTCACACCAAGGACTGGCCTAAAAAAAAAGAAAGGGAGAGAAAGAGAGAGAGAGAGAGAAAACCAAGTTTTCCTTTCAAATAACTGCAATCTTACACAAGGCATTAAATATTCACAAAGGCCACTGATAGCCCCATTCTAATAATAGACATGGTTCCTGATGTCCTATTTATCTCTCAAAGGTTGTCTTTTTTTTCCGGCACTTTCTGTCTCCTTAAAGGCACACGCAGTCTGCTGACCTTACACTTTGTCGGAAGAGGGCTGAGTAGAAGGTTATGTCGCGCTGTCGAAGCAGACAGGGCCTCTGCCATATTGGCTTTTTAGGAAGCAGGGACGCATGACACACGCTGGCAGACAATAACAATGGAGGCAGCCTGAAAAACTCTCTCCACTGGCTAAATGTTTCAGACATCTTGTGGAGGTTTTTGAAAATCTAGCGAGTTAGGACTATACTGGCTGCTCTCTCCTCAAACACTATTTCCCACGGGTCTATTCAGCATAGCTCACAGTGGGCGAGATTAAAGGCTAAGTCATGTGTCTGGTATGTACATACCGAATATACAGGTACAGTCCCTGTGGTACACATGCTGCACTTTCATACAATTCCTTTCCATTCACATTTACTGTGTTTGCTTCTCTTTCCCAAAGCATCAGATGCGCACTAGCATCCAACATAGAGCTGATGGCAATAATGAATACAGTACACTAGAAACCAGCAGTGCAGAGCAGTGGAGAGAGAAAGTGGATATAGAGTAGGAAAATATATCAGGTTTAAATTTCTCTCTCTCTCTCTCTCTCTCTCTCTCTCTCTCTCTCTCTCTTTCTCTCTCTCTTTCTTTCTCTCTCTCTCTCTCTCTCTCTCTCTCTCTCTCTCTCTCTCATCTCCTTATGGCATTTGGTCTATAGAGTGGGTAAAGAGAATGTGTCTGGAGTTTAAGGACAACAGGCACCCAGGCAACTAAAGGTCAAAGGAAGTTGTAGAGGAACATGGTGACACTACAGTATCTGTTTTTTTGTGTGTGTGTTAAAAAGGGATAGGCTGTACAATGTGCCTACAGCTTAAGGGGCTAGGCTGTTTTTGCCTGTGTGCACATGGGTGTGTTTCTTTTGTGTTAATGTGTAACATAGTATCTGCGCTTTTGTGTAGGTATGTGGGTATTTTGTATTGTTTTCTTTCTGTGAGTAAATGTCATAGATTGTGCACATAATCCATGCATGCATAAACTGTGCATAATTAATTTGTTATGGGAGAAAGGTCTATGTATGGTCAAGATGTTTGTTTCTTCTATATTCTACCTACATGATTATATCAATGTAATACATTAAAGCAGGGCTCCCTCTAAAGACCGCTGTATTGCATTGTATTGCACTGCATTCTGTTGGAGGCAGACCGCTGCTGTTGAACATTGCAAATGCTGTATCTACCATTGTAGGCCACAGTGCCGCATTCTACACCGTTCGTTCGCCGTGCCCTTGTGACTCATGTTAGCATCCTAAACAGTATGAAACGGATTAATTAACTGAAAAATGTTGCTTAGTGGGCCTTTAATGGGCTATGGAAAAAGCCTATTGTTCATGGTCAAGGTAAACATATTTATGTTTGGTATAGGTAAACATATTTATGTTTGGTATAGGTAAACAGGTAATTTAACAGGTATACGGTAGGTACATATTTGCAGATCATTTATCCGTAAAATGCATGTTACAGTAGGCTGATGGGAGGAATTCTGCTCCATCCATGAGGGAGACGGCCAGTGGAGCCCAGCTCATACATGTATGTCTCCTCCACACTCACACCACACCAAGCATATGATCACACTCTGTCTACCACTGACACACACACACACACAGACAGACAGACATACAGGCAAACATACACACACACAAACACACATGCAAACACACACACACATGCAAACACACACACACACACACACACACACATGCAAGCACATAAAGCCATGCCTCCATCCATCCATTTAATCATACATCAAAGTAGGAAGCCATCCCTCCATTACCATCCCTCATGTTTCTGTGGATTTGCCTGGCTGCAGCCTGCCTCTCTGTCTGGAGCCGTCTCTCTCTCTATCTATCTATCAGTCCATCTCTCTCTCTCTCTCTCTCTCTCTCTCTCTCTCTCTCTCTCTCTCTCTCTATCAGTCCATCTCTCTCTGTCTGTCTCTCTCTCTCCTCTCTCTCTCTCTCTCTCTCTCTCTCTCTCTCTATCATTCCATCTCTCTCTGTCTGTCTCTCTCTCTCTCTCTGATCTATCCATCAATCAGTCCATCTCCTAGCTTCTCTCTCTCTCCTCTCTCTCTCTGTATTTTATTATTACTACAACCAGCTTTATTTGCATGACAAAGGAATATATTTGAACTGCACATGTTTAGATGATGGTATGATATCAAAATGAAAAGAAGAAATTGCATACACAGAGAGAGAGAGAGACATATGCACATGCACACACACACACACACACACACACACACACATAGAGGCACATACAGTATGCACACACACACACACACACACACACACCAAATATGTATTTGTGTAACTGAACGCCTGGGTGCCTGAGTGCATGTAGGTACTTTTGTATGCACAAATGCCCTTGTGTCTGGAGCTCCCATCCTGGGCCTGACTCCCGGTCAATCCCTCTTCCTGTCCGTTTGAGCTGCGGCTCTCGGCGGCGCGCTGACATCAGTCGCTCAGCTTCGCCTTCCACGTCGCCGTCATCGAAGGTGAGACAAATAAGCTGCTCTTCAAATTCAATTTCCTCACTGTCTACTACATGATTATCTTTCCTTCTCCTGCCCCAAAACCCGACTGAGCTGCACACGTACAGACACACCCACACACACATGCACACACACACACACCGAACTGTCCAGATGTGATTCCCCCCCCCCCATTCTTTTTTCTCTCTTTATCTCTGTCACCCTTCACTCTTTCTTTCTTTCTCTTTTTCTTCTTTCTCTCTTTCTCTTTCTTCCCTTTTTCCTCTGCGGAGTGTGGACAGTCTAATCAAGCTGTGCTTCATATCGCATCTCCCGCCCCGTTTGGCCCCGCCAATTAACGGAACCGCAGAGGAGCCGCAGAGAAAAGAGAGAATGGCAAATGGAGGGCCTGTCCCCTGCTGAATGAATCGCTCTCTTTCTCATCCTGATTTGTGTGTGTGTGTCTGTGTGTGTGAGTGTGCATGTGTGTGGGTGAGAGACGGCACACCATGGTGCAGATCCTAAGAGGCTTACAACTGTCATTCAAGTGATATTGAGAGAGAGAAAGAGACAGAGGGAGAAAGAAAAAGAGACAAAGAGCGAGAGAGATAGAGAGAGGCAAAATGGGAGGAGGAGGCATGAGAAGGTGGTGCCGGGAAGGGAGAAGAGAGGAGTTAGTCACAGAGAAGATGGAGGGAGGAGGGCGGGCAGGCGGGTAGGAGAGGCAGACGAGGAGACAGCGGTGTGGGCGATAACGAGAGCGAGAGAGAGGGAGAGAAAGAGAGAAGAAAGAACGAAGGAAAGATGAGAGGGGAAAAAGAGCTGCGTGAGGAAAGGATGCCACCCACTGGTACCGGGAGGTAGCTCTGCCAACACCCGGGCTCCTTATTGAAATGCGCGAGGTGCCTGTCTGCCTGACTCTGTGTCCTCTAATATGGCATCACTCACAGCAGCAGTCAGGACTCTCAGGCTCACAGATCTTCATTCTCTGCTAATTAGAGCCTTTTATTATCCCAGTGAAAATGCCACATGCCATAATGCCAGATAAATAGCTGGGCTGCTATTGTAAAATTTGAACGCAACTGACACAGCATAGGATTCATCACCACAAGACAAATGACATTGCCCTATTAGTGATCACCATCATTGTTACAGTAACTGTCTTTGTTAATCTTAAATACTTTCATCTGTATCTTAATTCCATTCAGATAAAATTGCAGTGATTATATTGTGTATTTTGTACTGTTAGCACATTTTAAAATGGGCACAAATACATTCTTAAATACTAAATGTTTCTACCCTAATTGCTTTACTGTGAATGGGAGTGTTCAGAGGTTGATGGTTTGTAAGGACACCCTTCCCCCCTCTGGGTGTCACCTTGGACGCGTTATTCAGTGCAGCATCTGCACAGATGACGGGGCTAATTGGAAGCCTGGAGGTCACAGCGGGGCCAGAGGAAGGAACATCTGTATTCCACAAGACACACTGCAAAGAATCAGACCTAGAAAGAGAGAGACAGAGAAGGTGTGTGTGTGTGTGTGTGTGTGTGTGTGTGTGTGTGTGTGTGTGTGTATGTATGTGTGTGTGTGTGGGAGGGGGGGATTTCCACAATCCATGTCTTTTCCACAAAAACAGGACATATGCAAAGACAGACACTGATCACTAAAATGAATTCCAACTCTGGGATGTTTTTCAACTATGGAGCTTGCTGACCAAGTAACTATTAAGTTTGTATGAAAAACTACAATGTCAAAATATTTTGCCTAGTTTCTCCTTAATCCTCAGAAAATGAGCCTGAAAAAATGAGTCAATAATAAAAACTTGTTCAGCTGTGTGATTAAAAAAAAACTTGAATTTGAAAAGCCCATGAGAGCAATGCAATACAAAAGCCTGACTGATTTGAAGACAAAAAGCATTACTGGAACAACAAATCTCTCGCAGGCATAATGTATCTGAGTATTACTAAATAACTTAATAACATTATTTCATTGGTTGCAGTGGGAGGGGGCTTTGGAGAAAAATTAAATTTGATTCATCAAATGATAAATGATACAGAGCTAGCAGGTCCCCCCCCCCCCCCCCCCCCACACACACACACACAGAGGGTTGAGTCTCAGCATAAAGCAATTCACCCAAGTCACCTGTGCGTCTTTCATTTCAGTTCCAGGACCTCAATGGCAATCACACACTACGCTGCCAACCGACACGTGTGGACAGCAACATAAAATTTAATGTTTCTGATGGGGAAAATGCCACCCAAAGCAACATCACATAAACATCTATGAACATTTTCATAAGATTATCCAGTAAGTCTGAGTGATAGATTTGATAGTTTTGCAGCAGCGCATTACGGAAAAGCTGGCTCTGATATAGAGGGGATAAGACAAGGCTAAGGTAAAACAAAACTCAGTTGAATGGGGAAAGTCCACAACAAGTTAGTAGCAGTTTGACTGTGGTGCAGTCAGGTGTTAGCTAGACAAGGACTACTCATGATAAACAAACTTTAGCTACCCATCTCTTCACACTGGTTAGGCACAGACTCAATAATGGTCCATTCACACATATTTGAGTTTGAGCACATAAAATTGAGTGGCTAAATCTGGTAGAAGGATTCTTTTGTCTTTATGTGATCATGCATGTCACATTATGTTATTATAGCAACACAACAAATTCTGGATTGACAGAAGTTACTTTAAACACCCAATTACATTACATTGTCTCAGCATTCATGAAGGCCTATATTGCAGCAGTCTTATAACTAGTGGTGGCTTGGGGCTTTATGCATTAAAGATGATATTGTTACAAGTACAAGAAAATTTTCCTAGAGACCTAGTTTTCCTTCTAAAAATAACAATTTTGAGGAAGCCATTAAATGTTTCCATGTTCTGCCACTTTTCATTCCCTACATTTACTGTGAACAGAGCTGGGATGTAGTCTCGCAGTGACTTGCTTATAACTTAACAATACAACCATGCTAACAGTCATAGCTTTCTAAATGTTTGCTATGTTAGATATTCTTCTTCAAGTCTGTGTCTGTGCCATTCTGTGCAAGACAACACACAAGGAGAAGCCATTGGTGGTACTGAGAGAAAGTGACTGCATTTACAGTAAGTGATATAATCCAATGCTATTTCCATAAATCTTCCTGAATCTTTCCTGAAAGAGTTATGGGATGGCATAATTATGATGTTTCTTTTCATTCTAGATGCTCCAGTGTGGTCTGACTAATGGACATCCAACTGTGTGTTCTCCTGGATTGACACTTACAGATATTTTTTTCAACAAAAACATGTTCATGTGATTTTTTTTTCTTCACCTTATAGTTTACTGTGCTGTAAGTAAATACATCACAGTTCAGTGTAGTAGAACATTCCAGCAGCAGCGTCTACAGTAATGATCTTCATAGGGTTAAACATAAACACTGAACATAAACACTGCCTAGCTGCTTCTAAACGCATCTGTGTCTGACTGCAGCTATGCCCCACCGATACCCTAATGTTTGTCCTGTATCCTGTTTCTTTAACACAACACTAAAGAGTTTTAAAGTCAAACCAGAGCCTTACGTATATTCAAGATAATAGCATTACATTCAATAACATCCATTCTTTAAAGCAGCACTAGTTTTGATGTCAAACTAGTGCACTAGCAGGGCCAAACTAGAGCCCTACTGGCATCAGTGTAACATGCTAGTTAATGTTCAGCTATATGTCATAAAGTCAAAGTTGTCTTTTAGTTGGAATAACATTCATTCTGTTCACCCATCATATGACTAATTAAATAATTACCCAAATGAATTTGAAGATGATGTCCAAAGAAGTCCTCTGAGTCCCCCCGCTTTTTTGTTTTTTTGATGGTTATGCTTGTGTCATTCAATGCCAGAAGGAGTAACTTCAAATCAAGCAAACTGACATGAAAGCCCAGGGTCTTGGCTTTCATTTGAAACCAATTTTATGTTTCTAGGCAAAGGGGTTTTCAAGTTATAAACTTTTGAATGTCAGTAGGCCCTCTTGTTTACAAAAAGTCTCTATGGGAATTTACATAGGGGTCCCAATCAAAACGCATAAACATATTTTTCAAAAATGTATATTCAAAAATCATATTTTTGGTCTTTTTACTTCAATTTTTTTTGTGTAACAGGTTGAGAGATGGAGTTAGGACTTAGATTTTTTTATTTGGTGGTATCATATGGATGGTACCTTCATATTTTAGTTAGTTCATAGACATTTGAAATGAGCGGGAAAAAAAAACTTAGTTCCAACCTCTATAACTCTGTGTCCATATGTCACAGAAACATACATATTCCTCTAGAAAAAACTTGAGGGTGTCACCTTTCCAATGGTATGAGGCACATCCCTGAGTCTAAAACTATGTAGGAACTGTCAAGCTTTCAATTTGGGTATGCCGTTGTTTTGAAAAAAAGGAAAAATAGGGGTGTGCCTTTTAAACAATAGCGATTTAATATACCCATGGCTTATTGTTTTGTTGCTTGTTGCACAAAGGCACACACACACACACACACACACAGACAGACACACACTCACAGGTTCTCTGATTGAATGTAACTTTGTGGCTTGTTGTTTTGTTGCCTGTGTCATACTGTAAAGTTTGTTTGTTTGTTTTTTTGTTTGTTAGTTTTTTTTTTTGCATTTTTGCGCAACATTTTAACCACATTTCCACAGAAATCATTGTTTCTGTCCCTGTGGTGGTGACTACACCTTCCATTCACATAACTGCTGTTATGAATGTCATCATGTTCAGTTAGGGCAACTGGACATCTCTTTGAGCTTGAAGATGTTTCACTTCCCATCCAGAATGAATTGGAATCTTCAGACATGCTGTTATGGATGTTTGGGAGGAGCTTGAAGAAGTTATTGGTGCACTTGATGAATTTGGCAACGCGTCTGGCATCAAACCCAAACCCTGGTAGGTAAGTTACCCTGAGTGTAGCAGTGTTCATTCTCACCCTCATTCTCACCACCATCTCCTCTCACAGCTTTCATCTTCCTGGGTTAGAAATAGAACAAGGGTGTTGCAAACACACACACACACACACACACACAGAGAGAGAGAGAGAGAGAGAGAGAGAGAGAGAGACGTACAAGGGAATGGAAGAATTGTATTTTAGTATTTGTGTTTATGGGCGTCTGTCTCCTAGGAAAAGTGTAGTTATAATGTTGATGTGTATGTTATTGCAACTATATAGGTGTGTGTGTGTGTGTGTGTGTGTGTGCGTGTGTGTGTGTGTGTGTGTTTGTGTGTGTGGGCCACCGTGGAGTGTTAAAAGGTTTAAGCTGTTCACAGTGGTTTGTGTGGGTGCCACTCACTGGGTTTGAATGAGCCAACTGTGATATGACAGTTGGAGGCTGTGGTGCAATGTGTTAATCCCAAACCAATTAGACACACTCTCATCACTGGAACAAACAGCACCTGAATATTTAAAGACATCACGGGAAAGGGGCAATGATCCAAGTGAGAGAATGAGGGTGAGACTTGCCAATGAATTAAATAAACAGCATTTTAATAGTTAAGACATGCAACTGACAGTAATTCCGTTGTTGTATGTGTTTGTTTTGGCATTACTGCCGAGAGAAAATAATTACCTCAAAGCATTAAATCGGTTATGAGATTACTATACCGTTAGCCTATACTATGGAGGGTCTCCTAAAAGCATGTTTGCTTGGCACATACTTTACAGAATAGGGAAACACAATAATGGCAATTTCCAGCAGGGGGCAGTGTTTCAAGGGTTTTTAGGGATGTTCTTAACTTCCATACAACTGAACTGTCCACTGCTGCAGCTTTCGTTTTGTGTGTGTTGTGTTTGTGTGTGTGTGTGTGTGTGTGTGTGTGTGTCTGTGCATGGTAGGAAAGCAATTCCTGTGATAAGTTTTTCATTAGGCTGTTGCTTTCATTAGATGTGGCTGAAATATAGACCTAACTGAGGTCATACCGGTGTACAGGTTGATAGGGCATGCGAGTGTGCACACAAACACAAAGATGGCCCATTACACATGCACACACACACACACATGAGAGAGAAAGAGTGTATGTGTGTCAGTGTGTGTGTGTGTTTGTGTGTTGTGGGAGAATTCATGCACAGTCATTGCAGTAGGTAGGCCTGTTACTAAAGAAATACCAGAGTATCCCCTGCCAGCATTAAAAAGCACCCTTCACTAAACTATACTAAACTAAAATTGTTCTCCAAAATATCTGTAAATGCACAAAGGGTGATCTGCAAATATTAATTGATTTGCATCATAAGTATTTTGATATTTACAAATGCAATTTTTTACTAATACTCTTTCCATGTGTACAAAAGTAAATTTATAAAATTGAAAATTAGTTTGAGAAGTGTAAGACATTTTGGAAGTAAATCCTATTATATAGTCCTCTAACTCCCATCAATACACACAGAGAGTCCCTCCCTCATGTTGTCTGGGACCCTGCAGATTGAGAGCATGTGAATGGTCAACTTGCTTTACTTGGGCTTCTTACTACCTAATGTTAGCAGCTCATTGATTATTAACCTAACCTTATGGACAAGGGAACATCCTTAACAAATAATCTCAAACATTCTTTTAGATACACTGGAAGGAGTAAATTTGAGTAACATGAGGTGGGTAATAACTTACAGAGTTAGTAATAGTAGTAGACATAATGGGAATCTTGTTTCCAGCATATGGGATATAGGAACTTCCGTATGAAAAAAAAGCTCGGGAGCAGTTTTGACGTCATAATCAAGAGGGTGCCGGAGTACCAGAATGCGTTTAAGCCTCAAGACATGAGATCTTTCGTTGGAAAGAAGACAGAACCTTAGAATACCCCGTTGCTCAATCTCTGTTGGACCGTTCCCAGTTGAACAGACGCGATTGAGCCACTGGTGCAGAAATGAACATGAACAAATTACGACCGACTAGAGGCACGTCCAACTCTGGAAAGACTTGGGCGATGATAGGCCTGTTCTTCCTGAGATGGAAAGGGGATTCTATCTCTTTAACGTGCCCTGACGTCACTCTGATGCAGATCTCAAAGCTTCAAAAGATTTCTGTGATAAAAGCTAAATTTCAGCTCTTAACTTGAATGTCAGGGTGTATTTTAACGGGAAATATCACGACGAAGGCCCTCTCCAAGGTCTCTCAAACTAAGTAAAGACTAACCCTAACCCGCATAGAGCAAAATAATAATAATAATAATAATAATCATAATAATAATAATAATAATAATATGTACGGGTTTGAGCTGTAAAACTTGGACATAACGGTGGCAGTGCTGAGAATTGCAATCAATCTGCAGTAGCCTGTGTGAAAGTAAGTGTGCGTGTGTGTGTCAGAGAGAGAGAGAGAGAGAGAGAGGAGGAGAGAGAGAGGGGGCGGGAGATAAAGCTTTTTTTTCCTGATGCTGGCCAGCTGAGGAGATACGAAAAGAGAGGCATTGATGGACCTGCTAGAGCAACAATATGATTAACATCATTACAAATCTCCACTAACACAATTGATAGACAACAGTGGCAATACAACTGAAGCTGCCTTAAGCTTCTAGAAGATATAAATAGAGAGGGCTTTAAGTTTATTATTTAAGACGGGTGGTTGAGTAGGATAGTGTTGAGAGAGCAACGAGGCCGTATCTTAATCGTTTCTATCGTCAGCATAACAACTATATAGTGCTATTCCGCCCAGATAAAACTGAACAGCATAGACATGTGTCGCCAGGGAGAGCGGAATGGGAAACCAGTGTTGCATGCGTTGAGTTAGGCGCTAATGCGTTATACGCATTTGTTTTTATTATTGTTTTATTTTATCAAACGTACATCTCTTTCCAGATAGGAAAATGTGGTGATTTATTCCTCTTGTCTACGGGGAGAGAGAAGGGTGTAGTCAGAAAAAGGCAAGAGGAGGAGGGGGCGTTAAGAGGTATTCTTTTTTTGGAAAAGGGGGAGACAGACTGACACCGAGAAGGTAAATTGATGTGCAAACGCTCGCTGCACGTCACTTTCATGAGAAATTAACCTATAACAAACTGATGGCGTTAAAACAGGCTACAACGTCCGAATAAGCAAAACAGCGAACAGGCAATACTGTACGTAAAGTGGTCCTCGTCTATCTTCACCAAACCTGCGAATCTGGTAAGCACATTTACACCTCTTGAAAACTGTATTTTCTGTAAATGTTGTGTATGTGTGCGCCTGCATTCGTATGACGTGTTGCTCTACGACAGCTTTCATGTAAGCCACTGGTCATTGCGCACTGCTACCGTTTTGAAATGTTAACCGGAAAAAGCATGTTTTTGTCACAATCATCTTATTAATTTCACTGGAAAGCAATAACGGTGCCATGGCACGCTGATAAGCGGCCGTTTTTTATGGGAGTCGTTTGTCGTTGCCATGGTTAATATCCGCAAAGCCATGATGGCAATGTGGCTGTTACTATCACTTACGAATTGCAAGGTGGACAGTCACAATTTGATTTGATTTTAAATTACGATCAAACGATTTTTCGTTCTGTGGTGTGCGCGTGTTTGGCAAAGCGTTGGCCTTGCCGGCCGAAAGGCTATTTAGACTCTTAATTGCATTCATTGCAAGTCCCGTTTGCTACGTACGTGGCGATTGATTTATCTTGCATTTCTCAGATATTGGTGAGATCTGAGAGAGAGCAAAGCTCTGCATCCTGGACAATTATCCATTCTCATGTTAAATGTTTAATGTCATTTATGTAAGTGCGAGAAATGAAAGGCTCGAGGTGGTCGACGCGGGGAATCCAGCACTGGTAACCAAACATCTTCTACAGACGGCCAAAAAATGAAGCGAAACTCTCTCTCCCTCTCTTTCTCTCTCTCTAATACATGTTCATGGAGGGTGCGGACGTGATAAAAATTAGGCCGTGATCACTCGGATCGTGAGCTATTGCTGCTGGCGACCATAGAGAAGAGCACATTTATATGCGGGGCTAGTTGGGCAGTACTCAGTCAAAGGGAGGATTCAGTTAAGACAAGGGGACCTCTGTTCTTATGGGGGCCAAGGATATGCCAGCACTTCAGCATTAGAGAGCTTCATGATAGCAGAGAAGACTAATAGCATAGGCCCATGTATCTCTGTGACACCAAGCAAGTTATTAAAGGCCTAATGCCTAGGTCTGCCACCTATCATCTTAGAGTTGTGTACAGTGACCTACCTTTTCCTCTCATCATAGTATCTCAGCATCCAGGTGAATTTTCTCATGATGTGGCCTTGCCTGTATGACCCAACCTCCTTAGTTTGAAGATCCAATCCAATCTCATAGTTATTATTCAGTTATTACAGTATTTTCCTTTTTGCTTGGACTGACAACAGCCTGTTAACATGCCCAAGCCATGTGATTTTAAAGTAAAGTATCCCCACATCAGACATCACCCTGTCACCCCAGGCTGTTGACAGTGGGCAGTGTTGCTGAAGAGGAGGTGCAACCCTGTTGACAACGCAGTGGGGGTAAGAGGGCTCTTGCCTCCAATTTGGTGCTAGTGTTCTATGGAGTTGAACGGGCGGAGGTCTGCTCTTAAAGGCTACTCATCTACACAGGAGTGATATCACATGAAGGGCCCTTGTTGATACTGTGATGGACATAAAAGAGGCCCTCCCTTTACTATGACACAGCAAAGCCCAGCATAGCATCTCAAGGGATAGCTGCTTTTCTAGCCAAGCCCTACCTATTATTCTGCTCTGCTTTGTGAGGTAATTGAATGGACAGCACGCCAACATAAATGCCATTATGCTGTTAATGGTATCCTCTTTTATGAAGCCTACCTCCACACCCAGTTCAAGAAAAGCAATCCACAATTGAACACAGAAATTCATGTGCCATTACTGCCATATCCTTTCAATTGTGGCAAAGCCAAACCAGCTTCCATTTTTAGTTCTAATGATGCAACAACATTAACACAAACCCTCAAACCCTGTTCAAACACATATCATTTTCCACGTAATTTTCAAGGCAACACTTTTCAAATAAAGATGATGTTCCATATGTGAGAGTTTAAATTCGGGTTGGTGATAAGTTCTTAGGAATTCTTGTGAATTCGACAGTGAATCAAACTTCTTTAAGGGTTTTAGTACATATGTCACTCTTGTCTTCATGGGATCTTTTCCTAACCGTTTATAAAAGTCTTATAATAGTAATCATCTTTCTGAGGAGCAAGTAGTACTTTCCCGTGCTCAGTTAGAGTTGAAGGACGGACTTCCACAGACAAGTTTTGTTTACTTGTTTAGCCATTTCACTTCGCTCTGGGAGATAACATCAGGAACAGAAGCACAAAGTGTTGTTAGTTACTGAGGACAAAGCTGTCCTCAAAGCCGATGAATTATGCACGTTAACATTGTGTTCAAACAGTGCTGAGGCTCAAAGTTATCTGTCTCTAGTAACTACTACTTTGTGTGTATGTGTGTGTGTGTATGTGTATGTATGTGTGTGCGTGTGTTTGTGTGTGAGAGTGAGAGAGAGACTGAAAAAGCATGTTTAAAGTATGTTTGTTGTTTATGAGTGAGTGGTTGCAGTGTCTTGGGATGAAGTTTGCCTTTAGCAACAAAATGTACCTTGATTAAAAGTGGTCAAAGCTGGCTTTGTTCTGGACTGTGCTGATGCTGCGGCTAGTTGTTGGTGAATTTGTGTGTGTGTGTGTATTCAACTCTCAAGCATAAACCAGCGAGTATTGTGGTGTGTGTATTTATGCAGATGTAGGCTTATAGCATATGTGTGTGTATTATGTCTGTGTACAATTACTGAATGCAAATATTTGACAAGACTATACGAACAATTCATACTTTCTGCTTCCTCAAATCCTTTAGATTTCTTTTTCTAATCAGCAACAATATGAGCCCAGGGAGAAATATTAAGAGGTGGACCACGGCCAAATAAATGCAGAGAATAAAGTGATTCTCTGATGATGTGAAAAGTCAATGTAAGAGCCAGCAATCACGACCATGTTTTTTTTTTAATTGTTTATTGATGTTTGAAGTAATTATCTAAGGTCTTTCTAATTATTGTGATCTGGAATACTGCTCTATTGCCATTCTGCAATGCTGTCACCCAAAGCTGTAAATGATCACCAGGCTCCTGAGACAGCCCTGTTGTCATTGATGGTCTTAGTCAGTTTTTTTTTTCTTTCTTCTTTTCTCACACACAGTGTCACACACTGTGATATGATCATAGGCTTTTACAGTTAGCTGTGTCCCTGTGGACGACAAGTCATGTGGTCTTAACAGTTTTCTCAAGTCAAGATCTATATTTCAGCACCATTCATGACATGCTAGGTAGCAGAAAGGATGGGAGAAAAAAAGACAGAAAAAACAGAGAGAGGGAGAAAGGGGGAGAGAGAGAGAGGGAAAGAGATAACTGGCAGGGTTGTCAAATCAGCCATGCTCATGTCTCTGGTGTGGGCAAGGTGCCCAGTCTTAAATGCCCCCTGGGGAAGCCCTTTACTTTACCTGGACAAGCCACAGCCAAACAGCTGGTTTCAGAAACGGGTCTGACTCTAGCTCTCTAGGGGTGGCCACCAAAGAAGGATATCCCATTGTGGGAATGACTGTGTCTAAATCATGCGGCTCAAATAGCTGCATGAAAACTGTACTTGGGCTTTCGTTCCTTTCTACACTAATATTTGTTATTATTTCAACAACTTTTGTGTTTTACTAAACAAAACTATGACTGTGTATGCAAGCTGACAACCCAGTTTTTTTTTAAAGACATTTTTTGGCTTTTATTCGAATAGTGACAGTGGAGAGACAGACAGGAAATGAATGGGAGAGAGAGATGGGGAAGGATCGGCAAAGGACCACAGGTCGGAATCGAACCCGGGTCGCCAGAGTCATGGCATGACACCTTAGCCCACTGAACCACAGCGCCTCCGACAAACCAGTTTTTAACCCAAATATTTCCTGAGACATATTAAAAATGGATCTCAGTTGTTTTGTCTAAGTGTGTAACACAGTTTTATTTTTCACTATTCCAACACGTAAATATTGTTCTCGGTGTGCAGTCAATAGTACAACATCTGTGCACTTCTCTGTTCAACACCAGAAAGGTGAAAGGATCCTGTACAAAATGTATTGTCCCTGTCACTGTGTGTTCAGTAGACTTACCGTTGGGGCCCTTAAGTGGAAGCAATTATTCTGTCTTCAGTATGCACCCAGCCTCTCTCTCTTCTTGCTGTTTAATAGGTGCTTTTCAATGGCCAGGCATGCACACTGGGGCTAAAAGAAAAGCCTACAGTAAGATCGTCTACCTGCCTCTATGTCCTCATAGATGCTGATCCCTCCTGTCAGGTCAGGTAAAAAGTAAAGGAGGATGAAGGATGAGAGGAGAAGCGAAAAAAGACAAGCTCGGGAAAAAACACAGACCAGCGTTCATCTGCGAATGTGAAGTCAGCACTGGACAGTCCCTTGGTTTTTCCATGAAATAAATGTGTGCTCAGTTAAAATGGCCAATGTTTTTTTTCTTGAGGGGAAAAAAACACCTGAGAGGGAAAAAAAAGCATTGCGGACATTTTTTCTCTGGTGAGCTCTTCCAAATACCACTTTGAATTATTAATCTGTTTGGAAACCCTGATCACAGATGTGCTACATTGCATCTACAGCTGAGGGACTCAAATTGAGTGGTTGTGTATGGGAACCTCTCTCCCCCCCCCCCACACACACACACACTAACTCACACACACACCAACACAAAGAAAGACAGCCAAACATAGTCTTAAAGGCACGGTAAGTGCACCATTGGGCAGAGGACAAATAGTCACACATACAGGCTAGACCCTTTACTGTAGCTTATTTGGAGCCTTGAAGCCTTAAAGTCAATTTCCTGCAGATCCCCCGTCTGAATATCCTCCCTCTAAATACAGGTTGGGCAGAGTCAGTGCACCATTAAATCTCAAATCTGCCTTCATTATTCCACCACATGGTATAAATCCAGTGTTATGAATTAATTACAGAATGTGTAATGTGTTCTATTTAAAGCCGCAGAAGTATCCCTGAAGGTGAGCATCTGGCTTAGCGAATTATGTTGCATAGCATAACAAGCATTTAAATAATGCAGAATATTAGCCATTTATCAGCGAGCCCTGTTTTATTACCAATCTGCTTAGTAAGTGCCTGCTTGATTTCATGGGGTGCTATCTTCAGACCTGTATTGACATTCCACAAGTTCATTTCAAGCTAATTAGGTATGTGGCTATGATGCGAGATGGCATATTGATTGTAGATTTTAGAGGAGGCACGTGTGCCCTTGAAGCCTGTTTTTGGAACCTGCATTGTCGTGAGAATGTTTTTTTTTATTTATTTTTTTTAGACCTTTCTTTCTGTATGTCTCCACTGCAGGAAGCTGGTTGCTACTACTTGGTCATTTTCAACACAGACCCTTGGGGTCTAATCACATCTAGCAACATGACCTTTCATGAAATATTAATGCTGACTGAGGTAGAACTCTTGCAGTGTTGGAACTTGGGAGGCACACAGCAAGAGCTGTAGTTCATACCGTTATTGAGAGATGAGATTCACAGCCACATTAGGATGATTAATTCTGACATGTGAAGTGTTGCACAGCTGAGGCATCTCAGTAACACGTCAACAAACGCACTTTTTCACTAATTACAATCAAAGCACTCACATGCTCTTTGTTGCCAAGTATGGTTGTTTTTTCAAATGTCTTTCCATATCTTATCTCATGTGGATCTCATGTGGATAAGTGTCAGGGGCATTAGTGTTGTACTTTAGTTTTAAGGACTTTACAACTCTCTACCATATGAAACAAAGCCCTGCATTCAAGTGAACGCCTAAGTGTGACATGATGTGAAAGAGTTGCATCATGGTCCCCCCTAATTAGCATTCTTCATAATTCACCTAGTGTTGCTGTCACGTGGCGAACTTTCGGCTCGAGGTGCTTTGAATGTGTCACCAGAAATGTGCCTGTCACGCAGACTCAATGGGATATTTCATTAGTCTAAGGGCCACAGTCTTGATCAATATGTTACTACATAAAATACATCAAATCAAATACATCAACTGGTCTAAATGACATTTTATGGCGAGGTGCTCCCTCAGATTAATTACCCAGAGTCGCCTAGCCTAGTTTTAAAAACATGACGCGAGGTGAATTACCATAGAAGGTTCAGGAACGTTACATGTTCAAGAGTCCAACTAAAAGAATCCTACAAAGTGATTGCCTTATGTACCAACGCTGAGTCAATACAAGCATAGCCGAGATCATCCTCCCAAGGGAAAGTAACTGTGAGTGTTTGATTAAACCGATGCACTTGTGGGAACAGTTTGTCAATGACTGTAATGTAACTGACAGAATAGTTGCTGACTCGGACGGTTAAAGAAGTCAAACGCGACACAGACATTAGCATGCAACCGCGACCTGTTTGGTCTCTACTGATGTTTGTGTGTTGTGTTAAAACTGTACTTTGTATTGTCTGGGCCACTGAATTACTGTCAGTCTGTTCAACAACGGTGACTTATATAGGACAGCGATAGTAGCTTGTATTTAATGCGGCTCTCAGGAGATGACCATTTTACATAGATCTATATACAGTACAGGAAGGCTACGTATGTATGTATGTATGTATGTATACTGCATATCTTAAAATCCTAGAAAGCTTACATTGCTAGAAACGGCAAAAACTAAGGAAAAGAATTGGTGAACAGCAGGAATTCGAACTGAGAGAGACAGACACAAACGACGCAGCTCTCCTGGTCTCTTGCGCACGCTTTAAGGAGTCCTCTGCTGAGACACGTGAATCCGACGTCCTCGGGGCCTCGCGAGCAGTTAGTCTTTCAGCACCTCTCCCTTGTGGACAGCAACAGATTGCCGTCGAACATCTCAGGGCCGCCAAGTCCTGAAATGAAATTAAGCCTCACTTTAGCGCCAGTTGGTCTCCAAGCCAGAGCGGTCAATGAAGTTTGCATTCTAAACTGCATATGTTAATGTTAATGTGCAGTTACAATAAAAGTCCATTTATTTGTCAATGTAGACTGCGATTTGGAAGTTCCAATTGTACAGTACCAAATGTTCATGTGATGGACGAGAGGAAATTAGACAAAATACATTTTGCCTGGACTTGCAACCACCAAGTGAACAGATCAATACTCACATACCCTCTCTGTGTTTTGCAAGCACATGAAAAGTAGCTATCATTCTGCTAAAGGAGAACAGACGCATCCATGTCAAAGCGAGGGCCATTATGTCAGTGAGAATGAGTGACAACTTTGTCTTCGAGGGGGTAGCATGTCAGCTGAAACCAACCCCCTGACCCAAATCAATTTGCCAGTGTGGCAAATTGATTTAGGAACACTAATCATTCTGTCCACGAACAACCAGGAGAGGTTGGGAGGGTGTTTTATGAACCATCCTTTTGTTATGGCATTGCTAACTGGGGTGGAAAAAGTGGCTCAGGAGAAACTAGACACACACATCTGCAGTGAGAGAGAGGATACAGCCATGGGCATGGGGCAGGTACCTAACAGCCTTGCAAAGGCATGGCTTAAATGTTTGTGTGTGTTTGTGTGTGTGTGTGTGTATGTGTGTTTGTTAAAGAGAATACCTGAGTGAGAGAGAGTGGTCTTTCATGCATGTGTTCATATGACACACACACATTTTGCCAATTTCTTTAATCCCCTCCCCTTTTCTCTCTAGTTAAACCGAGAGCCACTCCTTAAATCTTGACGGCAGTGTCAAGGGGGCTCTGCTTTCAACAAAGTAGATAAAACGTGATGTTAGCCTACACGCTTGTATCTCAACAATTGCCCTGTTTACTGTTAGTGGGCAGTGATTTATAAAGCCATTGAGATCCATCTCACCCCAAGACCCGGTCTCCAGCAGCCCCAATCCCCACCAACGCACATATACATGTAGACATGCACACAGTTGCTCTATCTTTCTCTTTCTCACACACACACAGACACACACACACACACATCTCCTGCATGCCCCTCTCCCCAATGAAAAGTGTTTCTTCGTAATTACTTTACAAGACGGATGGAGCCCATCCACCCTGCCCTGAACCTAAAGCTAAATCAAAGCCCCCAACACCACCACCTCCCTTCTTGCTCTTTGCTTTCTTCTGTATTCCTCTCTCTCTCTCTCTCTCTCTCTCTCTCTCTCTCTCTCTAAACTCCGGGCCTGATATGTGCCGTTCCTGCAAACAGCACGAGTGTTGCATTCACCCACTCTCTGCCATATCTCTCATCCCCGTTCCCCACGCGTCTTCCTCACATTCATCCATGCTGACGCTCACAGCCCCATACATCAGACCCACGCACCCCCCCCCCCACACACACACACACACACACACACCCACCCCCAAAAAAGAGAGATTGAGGAGATGGAGACGCAGTTTCCCAATTGCATTTTGGGACAAGCACCAAATCATCCTTATAATGGCAGCAGTGTCCTGTCACTGTCTGCATAGTGTGAAGGTGAGGAGTGGGACCTCCGAAATAGATTGAACTGTCTGCAAGACTGTGAGACTGTGAGGAAGGTGACATAAAGGAGCAAACCCAGCCACATTCTAACACACACACACACATACTCTGCAGTGCCTCCCCCCATAGTTCCTAGGTTGCTAGAGGATTCCTGAAACTTGGGAGTCACCTTGTCAGGTGTCAGGAGGCTGAGACAATATCACATGGGTGTCCATTCTCTAAAGGCCAGCCTTGGTAAAATTCCCCTTAATCACAGAACTCTTTCCATCAGCAGCTCCTTTTTATCTTTCTCCCTCTTATCCCTCTCTCTCTCTCTCCCTTTATCTTTCTCTCTTTCATACTTTCTCTCCCTCCCTTCTGTCACTTTTCTCTATGAAATTCCCCAGACTGGAGTGCAGGCAGCTGTTCTCTCTCTCTCTCTCTCTCTCTCTCTCTCTCTCTCTCTCTCTCTTTCTCTGTACACACATACACACACACACACACATATATACATATATAAATATATATATATATATATATATATATATATATATATATAGAGAGAGAGAGGGAGATAGATAGATACAGTAGGTAGATAATAGAGATATGTATATGTACATGTATATGTGTACTGCCTGTATATACATATGCACACTGTTCACTCACACCTTGGATGCTGTTTAAATAAACAGTAATTAGTGGGCGACCAGATTGCTCAGACTGCTGTGCTGTGGGGGTGGGCACAGACACACACAGACACAAACACGCACACACACAGAATTACATGCCTGTGATAAAGGCAAATGACCCCATCAGCATAAGTACACACGCACATATGTTAGGCCACACACAGACAATATCAAAGCCATGTGCACACACATGCTTCTTAATCTCACATGTCCTCAAATGTTTTCTCTTAATGAAATGAGAATGTCTATTGTGCTGCAGTATTTTGACTGGCTATCTTTCTTTGTTCGGCGTAATATACATGTCTGTCTCCAAGAATTTCTCAATTTGGAATTAAGTCCAGAGAGCCTGCAGAAAGTGTTTGTAAGGAAGAGGGGGAATCATTATTTAGCCAGCCAGAACTATTTGAAATTTTAAAGAGTAAAACTCACCATGGGTTTTGGGAGAATTTCTACAAATTGAAATGGTGTAACGATTGAATGCAAATTGTATTGACTTCATATAAAAGAAATTCCTCATTTGTGAGGCCTAACCGATTTTAAATTTCCTCTGAGAGTTTAAATGTAAATCACTGACTTCTTAGAGCACAGAGCCAGTTTCTTCTTTTACAATAACCTACAACTTAAGAAACGTACATAAGAGTGGTAGTACATAAGAGCCATACATATAGTAAGAGTGGTAGTGGCCATAAGAGCCATACTTTAGAGTGGTAGTAGCCATATGTAAGTATTTGAAATAGAAGTAGTAGGAGTAGTATTCATGTGATGGTAATGCTAGTTGTAATAGTTGTAGCAGTTTCTGTAGTTTCTAATAAAGTGTGTGTGGTAGAATTGCAGTGTTTGTGTGTGTGTGTGTGTGTGTGTGTGTGTGTGTGTGTATGATAACAGGACAGTTGAAGACAAAAGAGCAGAGGTTCAGCTCTGCCTGTGGTGTGAACTGCTGGCGTTGAGTCTGAGAGGAGCGGGCATTCCCTGGGCACTCTATTGACGTCTGGCCAAACAGTAGCTGGCTGGACCTCTCTCCTCTCCTCCTCCACTCCCCTCCTCTCCCGTTCTGTCCCGTCCCGACCCCCCTAACCGCTCCTGCCTGCTGTTTCACAGCCTCTTCTCCTGCTCATTTGGAGCATACGCTCCCGCCTCGTTAGAACCTCCTTAATTGACTTTTATTTGATTATTCATGAGCTTGTTTATCTGATTGTTTCTCTCATGCTGTGACTTGTGCTGATGCATCCGGGAGAAATTCAGATTGAAAGCGAACTCAGCCTTTGCTCTTTCACAGCCTTGGTCATGGCGTTCCTCTGGAACTGGGCAAACTTTCACACTCCAGCCCCCATGAACAGTATTTTTTACCTTGGAAAATATATGAATTTTAAGTTCACTGCAGTAGAAATTGGAGGAAAAGTCCCCCCCCCCCCCCCCTTTCTCTCTTTATCCCATGGTTTAGGGAGTTGGACTTGATGTGTGTGTGTGTGTGCGTTTGTGTGTGTGAGAGATTGAGACTGGGGGGAATTGTAATTTCTTGTGTGCTCATAGTTAGAGCACGTATATGTTTCAGTAAGACTGAATTGTGTGTGTGTGTAAGTGTGTGTGTGTCCCATGCGTGGGTCCTGTCACCTATGAAAACTGTCGAGTGAGCGTTGTGCAAAGACTCAGAGCTCATGAATGATGACAGGCCAGAAGCTCAGAGTAATTATGAGGTCACCCTGAAATTAACACTGTAACAAGAAATAACATCCTAAAATGATTATTTTTCCCAGACAGATTAACCTCTGCTAGGATATTGCCGTCCTGAACAGATTTGCCCATTTACGTATCGGAACTGATTCATTGTTCACTGAGAGGTGGGGAGCACCGAGGGTGGGAGGGGGATTCAGTTGGGGTCCAGATTAACTCAGAATGACAGCCAGGGAGTTGGATCACATTACATTTGGCTCGCACGGAGCGAATGTTCTTTTGATTGGCCCTAAGGAAATAGACTGGATTTGCACAAGGTGCACCGGCATGTGAGTTTGTGGATGTGTGACTTTTATCACACGTCGGCACCCCACCGAACCACCGTTTCTGTGTATATTCATTTGTAGAAATAAGGTACTGCCTATGTTTGCTTGCCGTCATGCATTTTTTAAAAAGTCTGTCTGTGAGCGTGCGTGCGATTGTAATCGCGTGTGTGCGTTTTGTGTTTGTGTTTGTACGTGTTTGTATGTGTTTGTGTGTGTGTGTGAGAGAGACTGTAGAGAAAGTCAGGTGAAGAGGAGGAGGAATGGGGGATGTTTCGATGGTCCTGATTGTGTATGCATGTTATTTGGCCCCATGTTGGGAGACACTCAAGCTATTTTTACCTCGCCGAGGTGTCTCACGACTCTCTATGATTTCCAGCAGCAGCCTTTCGCACTGTCTGCCATGCTGCTGTGGTTCGGTAGCATACTGTAACCCCCTTCCAATCCACACACACACACACACACACACACACACAAACACACACACACAGACACAGCTCCTGTGGTAGGGTAGGGTGTTTGTGGGGGTGGATAGGTGTAACTGTGCAGCAAGTGTTTTTTTTTTTTTTTTTTTTTGTCGTGACAAACTATACCACCCCTACACACAGTAGGCAACCATGCTGAGCTGTTTGTTCAGATGCCACCACTTTTCAGACCTGCTTTTCACGCTTCACTTTAACTATTTGTCCGGTTGAGCACACCTCCGCTACCGTTTTTGAGAAGAAATGTGGGTATCAAACAGGGTCCCAAATCCCCAGTGGTAACCCCCCCATACACACACACACCCACGCACACATGCGGACACGCACACAGCAACTCCTTGTTTGGCTCTGAACAAAAGCTCCTGACAAACCAGCTCTTCCATAAACTCTAACTCATATGCACAAGTGCACAAACAGGAATGCTCTAAGGCGCACACACACACACAAACACATACACACACACACACACACACACACACACACACAACTCTTATTTGCAGTGCAATGCTGTATGCATTTACTGAAAGTAACACACACATGCAAGCTACATGCTCGTATGAAGTAGTGCACAACACCACACATCAATACACACAATGACAAAAATCTACGCGCACACACACACACACACACTGACGCACACAAAAAATACACGGACTACTGGGACGAACAGGAGCAACACCACAGATGGGGCAGGCCCAGGCGTCTCAGACCACATGTCCCATTTCAGATGAATTATTGCTAGAGCGACAGCAGCACGCGTGCTCTTCATGTGTGGGAAGGCCAGAACTACACGTGTCCAAAAACCACCAGTCTGGGCCTCAGTCACTCACTCTTCCTTTTGAAGTCAAGTCAACGTGTTTTCATGGAACGCCTTTAGAAACTCAGGGTGAAGACGACATTGTTAAGTACATTTGAAAACAGAATGGAATCCAGAATGTCACTGGATTTGGAGACTTGAAAAGGGGGCCATTAAAAACGAGCAGAAGTGATGGCCTTGCATCTCTGTTTCAAGGCTGCTGGAGTGCGAGCGTGAGCCTCGGCTCGGCTCCCGCAGGACGGGCTCTTCTGGGGTCTCATTAGCCCCTGGTCGGCTCTCTGTGAGGACTCCAAAATGGATACGCCGCTCACAGAAAGAGTGGGGGAAGAGAGAGAGGTGGAGGGGGCAGAGGAAATATCTCTAGTCGTGCGGTATTCTGAGGTGAACTGCCATTCCCAAATCTCTGATGTTTGGGCCGAGATGACCTCCTCAAAATGGTGGAGGTGGTGGACACAGTCCGCTTCCATATTGGAAACCCTCTGGGAATGCTAGTCTTGACTTTACAGACTGAAGCAGATGGAGTTTTGTGGATTGTACACATTTCAGAGAATCTGCATCTAAATTTCTAGCCTGATATGATCAGTCGCTTTCACTTTGTTTCACTTCGTGCAAAGCGTCTGAGAACCAGAACCATTGATTTCATGACGGTGGGCGGGATACTTTCTGCTTCAACCAATGGCTACTGCTTGGTCGTGACGTATGCTATTTCAGATTGGGCGCTAGAGTTCAACGCCATCGCCTTTAGCCCCCGATCTGTTTGCTGATTCGCCGACACGATTTCTTGTTGGAGCAAACCAAAGGTTATCGTTAGTTCCCTGACTAGTATGTAGGTTAATGAAATTAACCGTTACCACTAGGCGGCGTTAGCCTGGCTACTAAATTTCCACATCTAGTGCCAAAATCCAGTCAGTATAGGAGTCACTGACACTATTCTGTTTCTCTATATGAGGTGCCAGTTTTGAACAAACTGGTTACAAATCCTTCTACCTCAGTCTGAATTCCTGATGTCTGTGTTTGTTTTTGTCTGTTTCGTTCCATTTGCTTGCTTCCAATGAGCTTTAATGGAGTGAATTGGCATATCCCTTATTGGTGCTTTCCATCCAAGAGAATGATTGTGTTTAAGTGTTATTTGTGGAGGGTGTTGGTAACAATAAGGGTGACAGTGTGGTGGTGACTTTTTCACCTGCTCAGTCAAGTTAAAAAAAAAAAAAAAAACGACAGTTTTTGTAATGTTCCGCACGGATCCTAAAAGTGAGTGTTTTTTAGAACAAGGGGCCAGACCAAGCACAGATTTGTTCCTGGGCTGCTCCCCTCCGCTCAGTGTAAAATCACCTACTGTTACGCACGTGCGTTTCCAGAACAAAAAAGGTTGTCCGGGATCAAGATCATCTGGCCCCTACAGGGACTTTTTGTCTTTAAGAAGCAGCTTATTTTTAGTGTTGCACCAGAACTGCAGGGGCCTGAAAAAGCTTGAGGAAAGGCGTATCGTCTATCACTCTGAGAGAGGGTGTGGATGCTCTGGGTCCTGTGGCAGACACTGATGAAAGTGTGGGGAGGTACAGACACCAAGAGGAACAGATGGCACAGAGCACTGGCTATTCTCTCCTCCTCTCTCTCTCTCTCTCTCTCTCTCTTTCTCTACATGTTTAAACAAATGAGGTCTTCATCAGTCCATGTTGGAGGACAATTTGGGGCCCATAAAGACCCCCGTAGTGTTCGGTGGGAAGCTCCGGACCACTAATGTCTTTATTTTTAACCTTCGTTTAAGCGGGCGTGCACAGTACGGGACAATGTGCTCCTAATTGTTCCGGCTTAAACACCCTGGCACACGTGATGAGTGGAAACAGGGCCCACTTTTACACACACACACACACACACACATACACACACAGACAGAAAAAGAAAGGGCGAGAGAGAGGTAACATTTTCATAGAGTAAGGGAAAGGAATTTCATAGAAACACACCGATAGAAAGAGAGAGAGAGTGGGAGAAGCAGATGGCTGGCCGTAGGAGGGTGGTGATTGGTAGCCAGGATGGGAACGGGAGACCACGGCGGTGTATCACCGGTCCCAGCGCCACGTCCCTCCCGTCCCACCGCTACCAAATTAGGCACCTATTTCGCTGCCCACTCCTCTGGAGAGGCAGATTGATCAAACATTTACCAGCGTGCTTAAGGAAGAAGGAAAAAAGGAAATCCATTTTTTTTTCTGGGGTGCTTAATCATACAGAAAGTACGTTTGAGTGTGAGCACTAGGAAAAGAACTCCAAAATGAATTGGCACATCAAGGAAAATAAAACAACCCCCGACAGCAAAACTATACCTTTATTTTCTTTTTTCTTCATTGTGTTTTTTGTTTTTCATTATTTTTTCTTTCATTCTTTCTTTTTTTTCTTTCTGTGGTAGTTTTCTCCAGTGTGCCTGACTCCACATTTTTTTTCTTTTTCTCTCATTTTAGAGCGATCTGATAGCACTGTCCCTGAGCTTTATTTATTGGCTGTTGCTGGGAGGCTCTGCGTTAGCGGAACCCATACCTCATCAGAGTCTCTCTCTCTCTCTCTCTCTCTCTCTCTCCCCCCCCCTCTCTCTCCCTCTCTCTCTCCCTGTCCTCCCTCGCTCCCTCTTTCTTTCTCTCTTTCTGTTTGCTCTAAGCTGTAGTGGTTATCCCCAGCAGTCGTTTTGTGTTTTGTGCTTTGCTGGGATGGGGTAGCGGGTGGGGGTTTGGGGGTTATTGTGGGCTAGGGTGGTGGTTGATGGTTGGGGGTGGTGCTGAAGCTGGGGCACCGTCCTGGTGATGGAGAAGCAGCCTCCGCTCTGACACCACTGCAGTGGACTTGCAGCAGCAGCAGCAGTAGCGGTAGCATCAGCAAGCGGGAGCCATAGCAAATCACATCCCCATGCTTCTTTGATTCCCACTAGGGTTGGGCGATATTTTTAATGTACCGGTATTCCGGTATATATACTTCCAATGATAAGAAAAGGCCTTACACCGGTATAAATCATAATTTAAACGTAAAAAGGAGTTGATGACACATTTTGTGTGTGACGCGTCACCGTTTATGCGCGCCACCGGCGCCTATACAGTATATGGGGGAAACACGTGAAACAGTGGTAGCGGAGGAGTTTAGAGCAGAGAAGACAACAAAACAGCATGGCTGAAGGCGGAGAGGAAGCCGAGATAAATGAAGGAGAAGCGGAGCTTATAGACGAGATTCTTGCTAAACGGGGAGATACCTCTAATATGGACGTGGTTTGGTTTCAGTAAAGCATACGTGAATCAAGAGACTATGTAAAGTTTGCAAACTAACGGTGACAGCTTAGCATTAAGTTAAGTTAAGTCTCTTTTATTGTCAATTCTCTACATATACCGGACATACAGAGGAATCGAAATTACGTTTCTAGCTATCCCACAGTGATGCGCACGGTCAGGAGAGCCAGGGGCCGCTGCGTCTGCACGCGCCGCCTGCTATATTCACCCAGCATTGATATAGTTTGGTAAATATCAAATGCACTAGATGTACTGCACAATTTGTTACCAATAAAAGTGCACTTTACAATTTAAGAGGAGTGTGCATTTAATTAAATGAGTTAAGTTTTGTTTTTTTATAGGCTACCAGGCTCTGTTGAATTTAATCATATCGCCATACCGGTATACATACCAGCAAATATCATGATACATGCTAAGGTCCATATCGCCCAACCCTAATTCCCACCAACACATATACGGCATCTCCTCTCCTGGACGCCTGAATTACTGGGCTGGGCTGAGCGTCTGACTGACTGGCTGTCAGCCCCCGGCGGGCTCCACCTAGCCCACACGGAGCTAATCGATGAGAGCCCTCGCGTGGGATTGCATCCAGCCAGGCCAGCATTCTTCACATGCACGCACGCACGCAGTGATTTAGCATCAAGCACATCAAACGCAAGCTGCAGAGGCTCACACGCTCAAGCACACACACACGCACACACACACACACACACACACACACTCACACACACACACACACACACACATTCAAGCATGCATGCGTGCCAAGGATGTCACGTGCCCACGCATCTATGCGCACACACTTTTACATTCACACGTATGGATTTACTTGTGCGTGGGCTATGGATACATGCTTGCACCTTACCACACACACGTACATGCAGTCACACACACGCACACACACACACACACACACACACACACACAGACATATGCCTGTGGGAACCCAACCACATAGAATGAGGAGCAGATCCCCATAGACATACATACACACACCGATGCATGCATTTACACATGCACGCACTCATCCATAATCTAATGAGCATGCTCAGACACACACACATACACATACACATACACACTCACACACACTGCAAGCAGGGAGAAATATTATCAGTGAGTGATTTATGAGCTAACCTTATCGTGCTATTGTATAAATAAACCTGCCTTTCAGAGACCTACTGCAGGACTGCATGTCTCTGTGAGTGTGTGTGTCTGTGTGTGTGTTCTGTAGAGACAGCATACATGTGCATGCTATTTCTTAAGTATTGTGTGTATGCACCCGCATAAAAGCAGATGTGTAAGTGTGTGTGTGTGTGTGTGTGTTCTGTAGAGACAGAGTAAGGAGGAGTATAGATCCGAAGCTCTTGCCTCAAAGTGCTCCAGTAAAATTCAGGAAACCTACAGCAGTCACATCCATCACATCTGACCACATCTGGTCCTGCTGTGTCAATGACCCGATGCCTCTGGCTCACGTCCGGCCCAGAACGGGGCTGAGATCAGGCCATAGTCTTCTCTAGGACACAGCTGTATTGAGCGGAAGGCTTGCCATGAAGGAAGCTGTGACGCAGTCTCAAGTGGGTGGGTGAGCTCAGATGAGGACTGGGATCAATACCCCCCCACCACTACCAACACACACACACACACACACACACACATGCTCAGGAGCCACCTTTAGATCTGTCTCTGGCTAGCTAGTGTCCTTCATGGGGCTTATCACACCACGTTGTTGTTCCTCATCCCCCATCTAGGAATACTTCCTCTCTATTGCTGCCGAGCCAACAGCCCCTTTAAGTGTGTGTGAGAAATTTGAGGCCCTATGACAAGAAATTTTAGGGCTCCCTAAACTTTGATTTATAAAATTAAAATGTTAAAAGACCCTTAGGTTCATCCTACACCCTACCCACCATCTCACTCCCCAGCGGCACCCCTGTTGATTAAATGTAGCTAACATTTTTTTTTAAACTAACTAACCATATAACATTCAACCTACAGTAAATGAATAGCAAACTAAAACATATAAGTCAATAAGTGGCCAATAAGTAAACTCCAAAATACAATAGAATGAAGAAAAAAATTAGAGGGTATAAATCCATAAAAACCTTATAGTTGGCCGAGGTCTTTTTAAGTTTAGGCAGTTAAGTTTAAGTAAAGACCGTGGATACCTTGACTGTGTGTGTATGTGTGTGTGTTTGTGTGTGTGTGTTTGTGTGTGCGTTTCAAATGAGAAGTGAAAGAATGCTTACTTTGCCACTATTTGGTCTAGCTTGTGAACGGGGATGTTTTCAGGTGAGGTCATTTCCTTGTGCTTTCCCTCCACGGTGCAAATATTTGCTGCGGAGCGCCGCTCGGTTAGTTATGCATTTCAAGCATGGTTGCATACGCATGGAGGATTGGGGGTGGGGTGGGGTCGGGGGGGCATCAAAAACAAATGCATATTTATGAACATTTCTCACTCTCTCTCTCTCTCTCTCTCTCTCTCTCTCTCTCTCCCTCTACCTTTCGCAGCCCTGCAGCCACATGCGAATCCCTGGCCTTAATTATGCGTTATAAATATGCATGCATTAGGACATCTCAGAATCTCCAGCTCACCAAGTGATCGGGTGAACGGAAGAAGGAAGAGAGGAGGAAAAACGATTCATAAAAAAATAATAACCCTGGGGGATCTCATTGCGGCAGCGATGCCATCACGTGACATCAGCCCGATACGTGTTCTCATGTGATCATGTGAACATGGCAACCTCCCCATGACGCACACACTTGCACAAACATACACACACAAACAAATACACACACACACACACATGCATACGAAATCAAAACATGCACGCACACACACACACGAACACAGCATGCGTTGGCACAGAGGTCAGGGAACTCCTAGTTAGGAGACCCAGTGCATCAGTCATCCTTACTAAGTCCAATCCCCCCCAATGGATAGAATGGAGCCGCACCAATTTATCATCATGATAGTGCTTGTCAGAGTCGTCATCGTGGTCATTAACACCACTGTCTCCCCCCTCTATTTCTTCATTAGCCCGTGAGTGACTGACGTCCGCTCCTCGGCACCGCCTTTGTCTTTCCAGCGTCTCTCTAGCGTGCTACCATTTCATCCTTGTCATTATCAGACTCTTTATCTCTCGCTGTCCTTCCTTTACCTTTGCTTTCAAGTCTCTTGCTTTTTGTTCTTCGTCCAAATTGTGTTCCATTTCATTTTTTGTTTGTTTTCTGTCTCACTTAAATGTCTCCATGACATTGTTAATGATGAAAGACTTGACATGTGAACATGTGGTTGGGCAAATATCCCCGTGGAGGGAGCTTTGCCTTAAAGCCTAAACACGGCAGCACATCAGAGCCTCCTGCTCTCACACTTCCTGTGTGTACCTGAAACAAAAACTCAGTCCTTTAAAATTGCCTCCATCAATCGTGCCCGTAATGCTGTGCTGTTTTGCTTGGGAGCATCCATCCATATTGGGTTTTGTCACCTCGTAAGTCGCTTTAAGACGAGGGGGGCCGGGGCGAGATGCATATGTGCGCTCGTAGGGGATCACTGCACAGGCGTATCTGTCTCATTATGTTATCAGTCATTCGTGCGCATTTATCTCCTGTCCCATGGCCGTTTTAGGGTGCCATTTTCAACACACAGAGATGTTTGTCACCGACGCCATTGCCATATTAGGAGTAATACGCATGCGCAAACACACATTAACATGAACACACGGAACACATGAATACACAAAAAAGTTAGAGTTGTTTCAGCTGTAAGAAAGACTTCTCTTCATAACAACAATTAAAGGCACATCAGGCAAGTCTGGGATGATTTTGTAACTAACATTAACGCTCTAAATTATCACCAAATCACCACTGTGGGTTTGTTTGCAAAACAAATTTGACCCGGCAATAACCCTTTACGTAGAGTTGTTGATTGACAAATTAGTATGGTTTCCTCAGTTTAAGTGTGAGTTACTTTTAGTTAGGACTCCTGGCAAAGTGACGCAGATATTTAAGTGCTGTAAATTTGCCAGGAGACCATAGGATGAGCTGAGAGCACTTTCATTTGCACCCCAAGTCATTTAACCTTAAAGGTTGTTTGGAAGCTGATAAATTAAGCTAAAATTCAGAGATGGAAGTAGATAGGCTTCTTTAAATTATGATGCACACTTTACCCAAGGGCGTGATATGTAGCAACAGCATATCACAGCAGGCATTTTCAGATTCTATGCATATAGAACGCTCAGATTTAATTGCCTCAAAGTGTTCAAATATTTATTCCATCGGAAATGGCTATACAGACATATGGAAGCTGTCATGGTCATTTCTGTGTGAGCACTGGATAACTACCCTCCCTCTGCACACCAGGGGAGAATATGTAGCTACTCCTGAAATCTGTTTGTGTGTGTGTGTATGAGAGAGAGAGAGAGAGAGAAAGAGAGAGAAAGAGAGAGGCTGTGTGTGTGTGTGTGTGTGTGTGTGTGTGAGAGAGAGAGAGAGAGAGAAAGAGAGAGGCTCTGTGTGTGTGTGTGTGTTTGTGTAACATGCAGATGTTCTGTACACCGGTTCATTTCTCAGCCTGGTGCCCCTCCACCCCCCCCACCACCACAACCTCCCCCCTTTTCCTGACAGATTCGGTCTGGCGGCGGCGATTGATAGCCAGCACTCATCACTGAATCTTAATGGAGGCGCGCGGGGCACCGTGAGTGACATTTACAGTAGGGTCTCCATCAAGCCTAAACAGCTTTCGTTACAGCAGCCTGATACCGATTACCATTGTCCAGCTGAGCGGAACATGCTACCCTGCTTGGAACCACCTGCTATGTATCACAGCGCACGCGCTCGTGTTCTGGTTTGTGTTTGTGAGGCAGTGTGGGGAAGGGGTGCAGAGAGAGAGAGAGAGAGAGAAAGAGCTAGAAAGAGAAAAAAAAAGAAGAGAGAGGAGGGCCGGATGAATGGCAGTGGCCGGGCGTCACGTATTTATTGCCTTTGATTGATAGCTAAGCTGACTCGCGGTCTGCCTCCGAGGAGCCAAGTCAATTATAAAGCACTGCTAGCATTTCACACCTCCAGGCTCAGCCACACCGCATACATGTCGCAGGCTTATTAGCCACCGAGTGCTAGAATGCGCTAACTCAACTGTGTGTGTGTGTAGGTGTAATTGAGAGTGTGTGTGTGTGACTGTGTGTGTGTGTATGTGTGTGTGTGCGTTTGCTCACCTCTCCTAGGCAAATGAATCTGTGTAGTGTGAGCCGAGACATAAACAACAAAATGTTGGCAGCCTGTTATGTTTGGTTTGCAGCTTTTTTGAGATCGCATTTCTTTCAACTCGGCGCAATGAAAAAGCTTGTTAGTCGGTGATAAGTCTCAGGTATCCCTTGCAAGAAATAAAAAGTAATTGTTGTGAGGGGTTTGTGTGTATGTGTGTGGCTTGTGTGTGCATGTGTGTGTGTGTGTGTGTGTGTGTGTGTGTAGGGGATTGGGTGGGGTGGAGGGGTGTTACACATGCATGCAGACATTTCTGTAATCCATGCAGCTATTTTAAGACCACCCTTTGTAGCATGGTGCCTGTAAGTCTCTGCTGGTCTCTGATTGTAGCATTATTTCTCTATTGCATTCACACTGACCCCCTTGCCTCTCTCTCTCCCTCCCTCCCTCCCCTCTCTCTCTCTCTCTCTCTCTCTCTCTCTCTCTCTCTCTCTCTCTCTGTCTCTCTCTCTCTGTCTCACTCTCAAGGTTTGCGTGGGTGCAGGTTGCTAGCAGCTCTCTCAGGCTGATGAGGAGCTCACAGCGAGTATGGAAGGTTCTGGAGAGAGTGTCTGAGGACCCTGCCGCTCCTCCCTCCCCGCCCCGCCTCGCCCCACCCTGCCCTCCGACTCCGACTCCTACACTCCAACTCTGACTCGGACCCGAGGCCGACGGGGGAGACCCGCGCTGTGACAGATTCCCCAAACCCCCCACTGAGGCCCTCCACCTGGACCCTCTCTCATCCCAATCTCTGTCCCCTGATCCACCTCCTGTTTGCCAACCGAAACTTGAGGAGGCCTTTGATTTATCCGCCATTGCTCCCCATACACACACGTTCATACAAAGAGATATATCTTCACACTGACCCACACACACACACGCTTTTTTACGTGCACAAACTCTGTGTTTGATTTGCTTGTTTTAAACTCAAACACAACCTCCTTTTCATTTGTCTGAGACCATTTCTCTTCGCCCTCCTTCCGTTCACCCTTTCATCCCTGGTTTAATTTATTTATATTAGTTTTTGTCGTCAACAATGTCGCTTTTCCACCTGGGCGGCACGAGCAGGCGCCGGGCGTCTTCGTCTTCGTCGGTGGCGAGCGCGTGCCCACGCCGCATGTCCGACACCTGCCTGGTGTGGCTGCTGGGCCTGGCGCTGCGTCTGGCGCTTTCCTCGTGCCAGCGGCCAGCCGACCTGAGCACCGGCCCCGGCGGGGGATCCAAGCACCCCGTAGTGACCACCAGCTACGGCAAGCTGCGTGGCGTGCGCAAGGAGCTCAACAACGAGATCCTGGGCCCCGTGGAGCAGTACCTGGGCGTGCCGTACGCCACACCCCCCGTCGGTGAACGGCGCTTCCAGCCGCCCGAGGCACCGGGTTCCTGGCAGGAGCTGCGCAACGCCACCCAGTTTGCGCCTGTCTGCCCGCAGAACATCCATGGCGTGCTGCCCGAGATCATGCTCCCAGTCTGGTTCACCGACAACCTGGATGCGGCCGCCGCCTACGTGCAGAACCAGAGTGAGGACTGCCTCTACCTCAACATCTACGTGCCCACAGAGGACGGTGAGTATCTGGGAATAGGGGACTGGTAGTAGGGTATAAGGTAGTAGGGGACTGCAGGAAAACACACACACACACACACACACACACACACACA
>JAGFZM010001788.1:354933-374597 GCA_017657215.1 Limnothrissa miodon | reverse complement strand
TTTGGGTCATATGTCTGCCTAACCCCGGGGGCCGTGTGTGTGTGTGTCGCGCGTGTGTGTTGTGTTTGTGTGTGTGTGTGTGTGTGTGTGTGTGTGTGTGTGTGTGCGCCCCCACTGCACTGCACAGCGCTGAGAACCCAGTTGGAGAAGTCCAACGGAGAGTGTAGCTGGAGAAATACATAAACCAGCCGCCCTGGATACACACACACACATGCACGTCCACACACACACACACACACACATTCCTACACATACACATTTACACACAGATATATAGATGCAGACACACTCAAACACACACACACACACACACACACACAGACTCACTCACACACACACTCAGAGATTTGGACAGATGCAGACATACTACAATGAAAGAAGAACCATTCCACGGTCATGTTTTGGTAAACAACCATTGTGTCAGTTGTACTGTAGACTGAATAAGAGTGGCACTCCCCCGGTATTAATGCCCATGAGAATGGCTCTTTGTCAGGGCCACCTTCCCAAAATCTTTACCCCCTTGACTGCTTTTGATGGGGTGTGAGGAGTGAGCAGGGGATGGAAGGTGGGAGGCCATGTTGTGTGTTAGTGGTGAGTGGAAGCTGAGGGCCGGTCGGCCAGATAAGGGCTCTTCAGTGGCGGCACTGTGCGTCGGGGAGATTACAAAAAAATAATAGCACTTAGTCGCATGCTAACACTTTAGTTTCTGGCATCTGTTAACAAGCTGTGTGTTTATGTGTGTGTGTGTGTGTGTGTGTGTGTGCACATGCATATTTTTTTATTCAGTCCTCTAGTATATGCAGATCTGCCCTTAATCCTGAAAAAATACTCAGGTTGGCTGACCCAGAGTGGACTGCAATATGTTGTGTGTGTGTGTGTGTGTGTGTGTGTGTGTGTGTGTGTGTGTGTGTGAATTTTGTCTTTTTTTCTTCTTTGGGGGTATGTTGTTTGTCAAAAAAAAGAAAGATCGACTTCCACAACAGATTCGCAACCAGCTTCTGCTCCAAAGCGCTGAAAAGACTACAGACAGCATTTTAAAGAGGCACTAAGCAGAGACAATATGCAGTAAAATGCTGCAAGTGCTTGGGATTGTCAGCATGTGCAAAACACAGTGCAGTTTATCTTTTTTTTGCTGCCACTTAAATAGGCTTTTTAGCTGGCAAGCAATTTGATCCAATATGCAGATTGCAAACTAAAGATCTGTCTGCTCAGCAGTTGATTCGCCTTCATTTAAAATTTACTCAGAACCAAAACCAAAAACAAAGATTGTAATTATGGCATGTATGATTCAATAGACTTGCACATGCACACAGATTCACAGTAAAACACTTTTTTCCCCCTGACATCAGCAAAGGGGCAAAAAAAAAAAAATCTAGGACACCCTAACAAGAGGAGAAATGTATTTTCTTAATTAAACAAACAGATGAGTGTTATTTATGCAGATGAGAGACTCTTTTCAAGTCCCTGTTTTCTAGTGTGGATTGTGTTTTTGTTTTTTTGTGTTTTGATTGTGTTTTTGCACTCATAAGCTTCAGTTTAAGACCGCAATGCCGCACGAGAAGCCCCATAACGCACCACAGCCTGTGTGTTGCACAAGTTCATCTCAAAGTAACCGCAAAAAATTAGATAGATATTGTAAAAGGAAAGTAAGATAGATATGGTAAAAGGAAAGACAACAATAACAACTCGATAACCACTGTCACATATTCCTATGTGTGCAACATTGTTACAAAATTGGCCATTCTTTCCCTCTCTCTCCCCTCCCTCTCTCTCTCTCTCTCTCTCTCTCTCTCTCTCTCTCTCTCTCTCTCTCCCCTTCTCTCTCACTCGCCAATATAGGGTCTTTGTCTCTACACTGAAAAAATGAAATAGCTCTTCATAGTCTCGTTAAGGCAAGACAACCCAATCTGCATCTGAAATCAATTCATTGAACCTATGCACTGTGTTTCTTGTACGCCGGGTTTTAATAGGGAAGAGAATTGATGTATATATGAGTGGAATGACCTCGCTGGGAATGACTTCTTTCCCCCAGCCACTGCAGCCAGGCTTGTTTGGAGATAGGTTTGATTTCACTTAATAAGTATTGATTCTTGTGCGCTAATTAAGAGGCATATTGGAAGGTAAAGGTGTTCTTTCAACATATTCTTTTGAATTAGGCCCAATTAAGCACATTATGGGAGCAGAGGTCCTTTGCTGCCTAACTAATTAACAGGTGATTTGGAACAGAGATCCATTGGTGCGTGCTATTGGATACATACACAGGCACACACACACACACACACACACACACACACACACACACACACACACACACACTTAGTTCAAAGCAAACCCTAGAAACAATAAGGCATCAATGCAGCATATCAAAAGACTATTTTACATGAACGTGAACGGGAAGTACAATTTTTTCCTTAGAAACTTCCTAGTATCGCTTATTTTGCATAAAGCCCTGTATGGTTTGATGTAGATACTCCACAAAATGTTGCCATTTACATTTTATCTTTATAATGTAAATGAAAGTGGACTTGGTTCAATCCAGAGGCAAAAAATCCTCGGAGGGTTTCACAGGGAAATAAATTTATCCACTGCAAGGTGGGACTCATTTTGCTATCTCCTGATTGTAATACATCCTTAGCAAATCCAGTGTGTGAATAACCTTGATACTCACTACTCACAGCACAGTACAGAACAGTAATATTGCACCAACCTTGGGAGCTTTATTGAGAAGATTCTGTCACACTGTATTTCAATCACCATGCTTCAAATTACAGCTTTTTTTTTCCCTTTACCTTCCTCAGTCAGTGACGGATTCTACCACTACCTTCTTTTGCCTATCCAGGCAGACTTCCAAATTAATATCCACTTTAGTCTAATCAATACGGGCTAGTGCAAAACAAAGAAAGATTGAAACTGTTCAATAAGCTTCTGAGGCCCAGGAGGATAATAGAAATGTGGACTTGAGGGGTACTGCGGCGATCATGATGATGGTGGTAGTGGTGGTGGGGGGCTCTCTTCTGGGAAGAGATATAAATAAATAAATTGCAATTGACACAGCAGAGGAACTATGGTGCGAATTGCCTTTGATGCAAGAACAAACCTCAAACAAATTATTCTATTTTTTGCTTTCCCAGCAGCCCTTGATCTGGTGGAAATTGGATCAGGATCCTTCTGCGGGGGATATAAGGCCCAGTGTGCACGAGCTCACGTCTGTTGTCGCTGACGCTTCTCCTTGCGTGCTTGTGTGTGTTTGTGTAGGTCTGTGTGTGTGTGTGTGTGTTTGCATGTGCGTTTGTGTGGATGGTGAAGCTTTTTTTTTCAATTAGCTCAGACTCCGAAACTCAAGGTTCATCTAATTCTGCATACACAAAACGGGACGCTTTAGAAGAGATCCGACTGAAATTGAGTTTTTTTTGGAACTAACTCTTGGACACGGACAGCTGGTGATCGATACAGCACAATTTCTCTGGATGATTAATAATGATCTTCAGGACCAGGCGCTCCTCGTCGACAAGCGAGTGTCTGCTATTCAGTTAGCCCGCTGTTCCATTAGGCCTAATCGCGGTCTCTTTTAAACATGCCTACAGTAGTTCCATTCACCCATATCAAGCCAAGACTTAAAATACACACAACGGGGGAAAAAACTAAACCCCTCACAAAAAAAAACGATGAAGGCTTGTCCAAAAAATATTTATGCAGAAATTTCTCGGTGCAGGTCCGTGCCAAACCGACAGGCTCGCAGGTGAAGTTGAAAGCAAAGGCTTCCAGGCCAGCAGGTCTGTGCTCACAGGAAGCCATGTTGAATAATGCGATGATGGAGAGTGTGGGTTATTGTGACAGCTGCATGCTTAGTGAGCAAGCCATCGGTACCGTACGGCCCTGAAAACATCTGTTCCCCCCCCCCCCCTCACCCCCCCATGCTGAAGAATAACACTAACCTCTTGTGCATCTCGGCTAAACTAAGGACCCGTGTTCTTCACAGGGGTCACGGAGGGTTCACTTGCGATCTGCAGTTTTTTATTATTCTTATTCTTCTTTTTTATCTTGAGGTGTCTTGTCTCTGTTTTTTCACTCGTTTATGTCTACACATGAGGTTGTTGCGAACGCACCGGTTCTGTTTATGTGTTTGGTAAATGCGTGCCTATTCCTGGATAGGTGCTATTGCCTTGGATGATGTTTATGCATGACTGTGTTAGTGAGACTGTTTACAAAGTGCACTTGTGTGTACATGAATATATCTGGAGAATAAATATGTGTGTTTATAGTGTATGTGTATGGTGCGCGGGGTGTCTTTTTACAGTACTATTTGTTTGTATGTGTGTGTTTCATGTTTCTGTGTTTGTACATGTGATCAAATATTCATGTGTGTGTGTGCGTGTGTGTGTGTTTGTGTGTTTGTAATGGGGGACATTGTCACTAACCTGTGAGTTGTCCCTCTCCCTGCATCCACATTGTCCTTGTGTGCAGTCGGCTCCATGGGAGCTGTTTGTGAGGTGTGGGGGGGGATGTTGGTGCTGTGTGCTTGGAGTATCGCGTGTCTCCATTATTGATATGTTGTGATATGGAGATGCTGTCCGGGCTTATTTGTGCTGGCAGGCCGGAGTACTGTGGGCCCCCGCTGGGATCAGACAAATGGGCCGGTTGACTTACACAAGCGCCGTGTCATGCGGTGTCACCTCCGACCCCTCGGTCCTGGCAGCCATCTGCCGCTCAGTCAGCGGGCAGCGGAGACCTGGCAGGAACCTCCAACTCTCCACCTCCATCACACTCACTCCTTCTCTCTCTCTCTGTCTCGCTCTCTTTTCCTCCCCCTCTCGTGCTCATTCTCTGTCTCTCTCCTTTTTTTCTCACTCTTTTACTCTGTCCATTCTCTCCCTCCCTTTCTCTCTCTCTCTCATGTTATGATAATTTATCCTCCCTCTTTCCTACTTTATTCCTTTTCTCTCTTTCTCTTTTGCTCTCTGACGTACCTGTATTTTTTTTATTTTTTTCTATCCTTTTTTTACTCCACGTCTTCCTCCTCCTCCTAAACTCCTAAACATGTCGTATTTGTCTCTCTAGCCAAATCTCTGTACAGGAAAAGAATAGATAGATCATAGAGAAGAGGGGGCACCCACACGTCAATCACCATGAGACCCCCCCTCTCTTCTCTCTCTCCCTCCCCCTCCCTCTCTCTCTCTCTCTCTCTCTCTCTCTCTCTCTCTCTCTTTTACTGTCATTCATACAGTGGTTGCAGGATAGAGAAAAGGCCCTGCAGGCAGTAACCATGCCTTTGCTTTCTTTTTTTTTCCTTCTCTCCGTATTTTCCGTGTGTCACATACTCACTCTTGTCTTTACAAGCTTGGGCTCATTTAGTGCCTTTTACTGCCTCATACACATAGGGCTTAAAGTATCCCGGCACCATGCCGGATCTCCGGCGTGCGGCCGTGAGGGGGAAAAATATTTTAGAGCCTGCACATGCAGTTTAATATTTTCGAGCCAAATTATTCCACCTACCATTCATATGAGAGGAACGCAGCTAACGTTACAAATCTATTAGAAGCAGAGAAGGGCGGATCCTTGCAATACGGTATGTTTGACACAAGTGCTGAAGCCTATCTACATGATACGCGGTATAACCAATAAAAGTTGGACAAGCCCATAGGCAAATTAGTGTCAACAACTTTTGAAAGCATTAAATCACCCATCAAGAAATCAACGTCACCTAATTACCTTCATCCCACGAAACCTAACAACAGCAAACAGCCACAAAAGTTACCACTTCTGGTGTCGAGGCCGGGAGGCTGGCTTGGCAATGGAAAGTGAGACTTAACGTTACGTAAAGAAAGCGTAAAATCAAGCGAAAGCAGGCGTCCCCATGAGTAATTTAACAGCAGCACCCGATAAAACAGCAGAAGGCGACGTTTCTGAAATTGTTCACCGCCGACTGAACATGACGACAGTAGCAGCAATAGCCTACCTGTGATAAGTGGAAATACTTAAATATTCACAACATTAGCAGGTTAGCCCACATTGTGTTCTCTCTCAGGATTTACTTTGCTCCATGACTTAGTAGGCCTATATGATTTTGGTGTAGGCTTAAACTTAAAAATGGTTAAAATTATCTCTAATATAGGCTACTTAACACTGTAATATAGTTAACTATATTGCCTCAAAAGATGCAGCAGACTGGTTATATTCTTTCAGCATATAGGTCTAGCCTACATTTAAAAGAAAGCAGCATACTTTTTAAAGGCGCTCTAAGCGATGCTGTTTCACGTCACTTCTTGTTGACGTTCGAAGTATTGTCAAACAAAACGGAGGATAGTTCCAGAGAGGGTTCAAGCGTTATAAGTTATAGCTCACTCCTCCCCCTCCCTCCCATGCCTCCCGAAAGACTTATGAACCTTGTCGTTTATTGGCTGGAACACTGTTATGTTTCGTTTTCGTTTGTTATGCTAGGTTTGCCCACTGTGTTTTGTTGCCGTTTGTGGAGCCAGGGCTGTCTACAGAGACCGCGTTTTTTTACCGTGTGTTCAGGTGACAGGCAGCTAGCAGATAGTGAGGAGATGTTTGCTGTATGTAACAACACATGTTTTAGTCCTAAAAACGTGTCACATCGCTTAGAGCATCTTTAAATAAAACTAAGATTTTTTTTAATAGTTTAGTTAGGCCTATAAGTTTATTTATTTAGCGCATTTCATACACAAAGTAGGCAGTTCAATGTGCTTTACAAAGATAAAAATAGTGGATGAAATAAAGTAAGAAAAGAAACAGACGAGATTAAAAGTTACACCAAGGGTATAATTATAATATGCAAAGAGTAAAAAGTAAAAAAAAAAAGTTAAAAGAATAAAAGTTTAATAAATGACAGAAAATAAAATTAATTTTAGAATAAGGATTTTCACAAATTTGTAACCTACAAATGTGATGCTATACACCCAGCAAAACAGAAGCACCCCTGTATTACAATAGGCCTAAGTATATAGGGGGGGGGGGAGGGGGGGCACTCAAAAAGTTCAGGCTCAGGATTTATTTTTTACTTTAACCCCTGCTCATATGGGCTTCACAGCTCTCTATCTCTCTCACTGTGATCCTACATCTTTCTCACACACATTGCTTTGCAATAAACTCTCTCTCTCTCTCTGTCTCTCTCTCTCTCTCTCTCTCTCCCTCTCTCTCTCTCTCTCTCTCTCACACACACACACACACACACACACACACACAAACACAGTCTTGTGTGGCCCAGCTGCGCCCGACTGTCAAAGCTGAAATCCAACAGCGTCTCTCTTTTTCTCATCTTCGACCTGCCTCTCTCTCTCTCTCTCTCTCTCTCTCTCTCTCTCTCTCTCTCTCTCTCTCTCTCTCTCTCTCTCTCTCTCTCCCCCTCCCCCTTGTGCTTTTTTGTGTCTGTCTTTTCCTCTTTCCCCCCCCCCCCCCTCTCTCTCTCTCCAGCACTCTTCAGCCAAAGGCCTGAAATCCTTCATTTTTATCGCTGCTGGACCAGCCATTTACAGTCAGGCCTCTTTATTAAAAAACATATTTCAAAGCGTGACTCCACCGAGGAAGAGTGATCGGGCTTCAGGGCACCGTGCCACCAGGATAGGAGGGCCATGGGCCTGGATGCCAGAACAATGGACACTAGATAGGGGTCTATGGTCCTGGGGCTGGTCAAACTAGAGGGCCATGACATAATGTGTGTGTGTGTGTGTGTGTGTAAAGAGAAAGCCCCATATAATTGAGTTAGTATCCAAATCTTTACATTAGTGTGTTTAATGCATTAGACTTGAAGATTCAACCTGGGAAACCTTCCGTTTTATTTTTTAAAAGCTACATGCCTCCCCCAGCCATTAGAGAGTGCAGCAATAACATTTATCTGTTAGTATAATCTTGCATAATCTTGCCTGCCACTCTTCTTTCAAATCTCTAAAGGATCAGTTTCTCATATCCAATTCTTTCTAGTTTTACCAATGGCTTTTTTTGCTGAACACAGGGAAAATCTTTGGAGAGAAAGATAGGCAAACTGTGTGTGTCTGTGTGTGTGTGTGTGTGTGTGTGTGTGTGTGTGTGTGTGTGATAGAGAGAGGGTGTCTGTGTTCCACAGTCACACAGAGTGATCCCAGACAGGGCTAAGAATGTGTCACATCATTGGGTCCATCTGTTTGGTGCTGGAGAGTAGTGTGAGTGTGTGTCTGTGTGTGTGTGTGTGTGTACTGTGTGTGTGTATGTTAGTGGCTGTAATTGTGTGTGTGTCTGTAGAGGTAAATTATGCTTTTGAAATTGGCATGACTTACTTTACACTTAACACACCACACACCCACCAACTGTTCGGGGGAACAGACAAGAACGAAATAAATTATAAAACAAATGAGTGCAAAGGAATAAAAAAAAAATCTACAGTGCTTGCAAAGACGCCTCATTTAGCTTCTGCCCCGGGAGCTATACAGTGATGCGTGGGATTTCACTGCTCCAGTCCCCCATTACATCATCTGTCAATCGCCCAAACGCTTAGCCCCTGATTGGTGAGTCCCCAGAGGCGGGGCTGTGACATATATCAATGTCTGCCCATTTGCTGCGCTTGAGCTGCATACTCAGTCAAATTAAGGTTGTAAATAACGCTGTATAAATCTTACTGTGCCGGGTAATCACACATCTAGTCTGGGCACTCCAGCCCTGTTCCCTGTTTAGCTATTGTGTCTTCTGCCTTTAAACTTTTAGATACTCCCGTCATTACGTTCATGGGAAATATGTTTTTATTTAACTCTCTCTCTCTCTCTCTCTCTCTCTCTCTCTCTCTCTATATATATATATATATATATATATATATATATATATATATTTCTCTTTCTCCTTCTTTTCTCTTTCTCCCTTGCACTCTTATGCTTCCGAGCTTCCAAGCTTTGGATAAACCCTGTTAGCTTGGACATGAAAAACCTCCTCTCTCTCCTCTCCTCTCTCTTCCCTCCTCTCTCTTCCCTCCTCTTTGCGTTTTCCAGTGGCTGGTTGGCTGGATGGCATCAGCAACCTGTCAGCCCTGGACAGCCCTCGTTCTGGGAGACAGCAGCACGAGGAAGGGACAAGTTCTGTTGTCATGTGCTCCTGTCAAAATGTCCCACCATAGCAACCGACCTCCGCCAGCCCCACCCCACTCCACCCCACTCCTGCCCCATCACCGTCCCTGTAAAAAAGATGAACATGTCAGGGAGATCTCTAGATGAGACTGGCCCTTGGGTTTCTGGGCAGGAGGCCTAGAGGGACCCAGGGGAAATGGCCAAGCACAGGGATCCACTTACCCACACACACACGCACAAACACACAGACATACACACACTCACACACATAATCACCATAGAGGCAGCCACGATGAAGACTTACAGAAGTAAATAGGGCAGAGAGAGAGAGACAGAGAGTGTGAGAAAGAGAGGAGACCTTTACATAAAACTTTATGATCAGCGCTTTACATATTATGCATTTTATGATGCCCATTTAGCATGATCATTTTACCATTACATAGTAGCTGTGAGCTCATGTGGCTGCGGCAGTCTGGATGGATGGATTTCTTTTATTATTATTGTTATTATTTCTTGCTCCCTGGCACTGAAGAAAAATCTCGTTAGTATTCTGTGGCTTCCCCCTTCTCCACCTGTTCCTCGGAGGCCGTCTGCCTCCCCAGCGCTGATGAGCTCAGGGCGGCAGACCCCCACCGGAGCTTGAGCAGGCTTTTATCCACCCTGTAGGGAGGCTCACCCACCTCTGCCTGCTTGGCTTGCGAAAACCACTCTGTAAACACTCCATTGATAGCCACGTCGCTCCAATCCGAGCTTGCAGCTTCTAAAACCGAGAGAGGGGAAAGAGTAAAAGAAATTAAAGAACGAAAGAAAGAAAGTTAAAAAGTGAGGAGCGAAATAAAAAGGTAAAGTTAGACCGAGGTTAAACGTATCCGACGTATTGATTTCAGCTCGCTTATTTTGGGAGGGTCAGTGTGGAGAGCTTCCTGTCACTGAAAGGCATCGTATTACCAGTGAATGGTGCCCCGCACACCCACATCCTACTCCACCCTCAGTAGTGTCCTCTTCGCCCAGCTCCACTTCTCCACCTCTCTCTGAATCTCTCCCAGCATCCACGCGCACTAACTGAGTTATGGCAGCATCAGGGTTGGTGGAGTCAGAGGGTGGGGGTGTAAGACAGAGAGAGAGAGAGAGAGAGAAAGGGGGGCATAGATACATCGGGACGAAGGAGTGGAGATGGTAAGGGATAGAGACAGCCCTAGAGAAGAGAGAGAGAAGTAGAGAGAAAAAGAGAGATGGAGTGGTAGCGTTAGGGACGAAGGAGAGCTAGAGTTTCTCCCGTGGGCCTCTCTCCATCAGTGGGGGAGTCTTTAATGGGTCTAGGGTGGCACAGGGGAAGATAGAGCACTCTATTAAGCATTTAAGCCTGGTTTCAGGACGCTTGAAAGCATTGATAAAGTGCTGACGTAGCCTGGGCTTTATTGCTGTTCGTCAAACACACACACACGCACACACTGTCCATTTCCGAAATCTCTCTCAACTCTCTTTCTCTCTCTTTCTCTCTCTGTCCATTTCCGAAATCTCTCTCTTCTCTCTCTCTCTCTCTCTCTCTCTCTCTCGTACGCTCTTTCCCAGTGGTTTACAGGAGGCGGATTATTCCCTGCTGTCCGAGCTGAGAGCGTGGATTAGGCAGGAAATCAGGTCATTATTGATCAGGCACTCTCCTAAAGTTCCGCTCCGCACACCAGGCGTCCACTTTTTGCATTCTGTAGAGCTCCTGTCTTGGATGCATTTCCCATAATCAGCATTAGGCCGCAGAAAGCAATCTAATTGTATGTGTGTGTGTGTGTGTGTGTATGAGTGTGTGTGTGTGTGTGTGTGTAGGGGGTGGGGTGGGGTACATGAATACGTCTGGGAAATATGTGTGTGTGTGTGTGTGTGTGTGTGTGTGTGTCTGTGTGTGTGCACACATGTACGTGCCCGACGTGCTGATTTATCTTCATGAATTTGCATGTAGTATTCTGTATACATCTCAATGTGTGTTTGTTCACTTTTTTCCCTCTGTGTATTCATACATATTCATTAAATCTAAAGGAAGTATGTCTGTGTGTATGTACTGATCTGCTTGCAAACATACTGTACACTATACCTGTGTGTGTGTGTAGTAGTAGTAGTAGTAGTAGTAGTAAATGTGTTCCAGAGTATCACCACGTCATTAAATTAAATGTTAAGATTTCTGTTTCACCAACACAATGTCTGTGTGTGTGTGTGCGTGTGTGTGTGTGTGTGTGTGTGTGTGTGTCTCACAGTTGGCCTGTCCCTCCAGGCTGTGGAGAGCCACATGCTGACAGATAGAAGCAATAAATAAATGAGCGTGATCCCTATCGCCAACATTTAAGGCATGAGCAACACGAGGTGCTGCTCGTGTGTGTGTGTGTGTGTGTGTGTGTGTGTGTGTGTGTGCAGTAGTGTGTGTGTGTGTGTGTGTGTGGGGGGGGGGGGGTGGTGAGGGGACACATTGCTCTAATGGCTGCTGCCTGTGGAGTATTTAACCCAGTTAAAGGGCCCTGTGTGCATCAATGTGTCCAGCAGCCCTGCTAGCTTGTCAGGCAGACAGACAGGAGTGTGGGTGGTCTGCTCTGCCGTAGGGAGGCGGAGAGAGAGAGAGAGAGAGGGGGACAGAGGAAGAGAGAGAGAGAGAGAGAAGTGAGAGGCATGGAGCCAGCGTGCTGGGATGATGAATACTGGATGGTTGATTCCTGTGTGTGTGTGTGTGTGTATGTGTGTTCATGAATTTGTTCTGCACAGTTTGCCTGATTGGGTGCCATGGCGAACATTGGACAGTGTGTGTGTGTGTGTGTTTGTATCATTTGAGTGTGAACATATATGTCTGTAGGTGTGTTTGTGTGCACATACACAATATTATTATGCATATCCCTGCGTCATCGCTGAAGTTTGTCTCGCGCGCACTTGTGTTTGTGTTGTGTGTGTGTCCAGTCGATGACTCTGTCCCTGGCTGCCATCTTTGCTGGCAGACTTGTTATCCAGAGCAAGGCGCCCCGAGGTCTTCCTGCAAGGCAGTGTGGTCTGGACAGCCGTTCGCCTCGGGCCGGACAAACTTGTTGATGTGTTGGCAGCCGTCTTATCAGTTTGTCTTGCTGACCACAAAGATGGATGCCTTGATGCCATCCCCCTCACACTGCCTTCCACAAAACACTAACATACACCCAGACACACACACACACACTCATCACACACAGACACACACACACACAAAAGCATGGGGGGTAGTGGGAAATGCGACAGGAGCAAAGGCAGTGGAAAAGTGTATTGTCAGGTTAATAAGAGAGACACAAGGCGAGGTAGATGACAGACGTCTGCAGGATCTTTCAGAGAGGGTCTGTGGTCTGTGAAGGTTCCTTTGCTTTCCTCTTTTTGTCCTTTTGGCTGTTGATGCTCTCTCTCTCTCTCTCTCTCTCTCTCTCTCTCTCTCTCTCTCGCTCTCTCTCTCTTTTTTAACCCGAGAAGAACTCAGGCAGGTGATCTCTTGATGCTGGTGTGTCTTTTTCATGCTCACTTCTTTCTTTGTTCCTGTTTTGGACATTTTTTCTATTGCTCTTTTTTTGTTTTTATTTTTTTTTCTAATAAATCTTTTTTGAATTTTCTCTTTTCTCTCCCCCCTCCCTCCTTTTGTCCTGATCCTAGGTCCGCTCACAAAAAAACACGATGAGTCTTCAATGAACCGGCCGAGGGATGAAGGTATTTTTCTTGCATGTTTTAGTTCTTCCTTTTTTTTTTTTTTTTTTTTTTTTTTTTTTTTTGGCCTTTTTTTTTTTTTCTTCCAGACATCTTTTTCAGGAGGGGATTGCCAATCTTATTCATGCAAATCACTGTCATACACTTGTCTCCCACCTTACTAATATGCTCTGCTCCCACTTTAAAGGAACCTGTATCTTACAGTCAATTTGGTTCCATCTCACTTTGAAAAGATATCAGAATCACATTAGCATAGTCTTATATACGTTTACATCCTTAATTAAATAAGGATGTAAACATCCATGCATACACACACACATACTTTTCCACATCTTTTCTCCCATTCTTATTGCACTGCCACAGTGTTCTGGTCAATCCCTCAATATAATTTTGAGTCTATTCTTGGAGGAAACATTTTTGCAATCTTGTCTTATTTTGTAGCCATTTCTTTTTATATTTTTATTGTTTTGTTTTTTGCCAATTACTGTCGTCATTGTGCTCATTGCAGATATTGTTGTGGTTGGTGGTTGTGGCTTGTGGTTAATTTTGTTAATTGTTTGGTTTTAATATAATTGCTTTTTGGAATTGAGTTTTTAAAATTTTCGCTTAGCGCATTTTTTGTCCACATGTGTCAGCCTGAATGGGCCCGCAGGAAGTGAAGCAATTCTTCGAATTGCAGGCCAGAAATAATCTGTGCCGTGGATTGGCCATGGCCTTCATGGGAGGAACCTTGGTGACAGAGCACGGGGGAAGTGAATGAGAGAATTGCGTTGCCGCGGTAACTAATCTGGCCCATGCCCAGTGTGTTTATCCCTGCCCTGGGTCTCGCCCTGCGCCCTTAATCTGCTTCCTCCTGACCCTGTTTCCACGGCAGCTATGGCCAGCTCAGCCCAGCCCAGCCCAGCGCTGCCTGCTAAGTGCTAACCGCAATGACAGTGATGAACAAGCCGCCATTAGTAGCCGCAGTTAGATAGCGAGGTGACCAGATCTAACATATGTCTGTGTGTCTGTGTGTGTGTGTGTGTTAGGGATATGGGGTGGGGGGGGTGGTGAATGCCCATGTGTGCAAACTGTGTGTCTGTGTAACACACAATAAACCAAGTATGTTAGCAGGTAAAATTGTATCTTTAATGTATGCTTTTCAAGGGTGTAACAGTATAGCTTTGCCTAGTATTATGTTTTGGAATAGCATCATCCATTTTAAGAAGTACACTAGAGAAAAGTTGTATTTAGAGGTCGATCAGTGTGGCAAGGCCTGTTCTTAATCAGCGCGTCTCTGTCTGTGTGTGTGTGTGTGTGTGTGTGTGTCCATGTTAGGTTGGTAAATATGCACTTGATGTGTTTCGTTCTGTGATTCTTCTTCCTCTGTGAATCTTTAATTGCGGCAGTTTAAATAGAGACGGATCCAGCTAATCCAATTGTGCCTTACTGAGCGCTGAGCAGAAGGGAGTGAGGGAAGGATACACTTGGATGAGGGAAGGAAAAGAGAGGATAGGAGAAGAGAGGACAGAGAGAGAAAGAGAGAGAGAGAGAGAGGGAAGGGGGGAAGAGACAAGTGACAGAGGAGAGATGAAAGAGAAGAGGGGGAATGCTCAGAGCAGTGAAATGACATTCATCGCTCGCTGTGAAAGTGAGAGAGACTAAGAGAAAGACAGAGAGAGAGAGAGTGACAGAGAGAGGAGAGAGGAGGAGAGTGTGGGGAAAAAAGGGACTGTGTGAGTGTGGGTGAGAGAAAAGGCAAAATGAGAAAAAGGGAAAAACAAAGTGGGGGTAGAAAGAAAGTCCCATAAGAAGAGGCTTGGGAAGATAAGAGGAAGAGAGAGAGGGAGAGACAGACAGACAGACGGACGGACAGACAGAGAATATATGAGAGACAGAGTAAAATAGAGAGAGAGAGAGAGAGAGAGAGAGAGAGAAGGAGAGTAAGTGAGAGCGCTGCAGAGACAGGGTGGAAGGATGGGTGAAAAAAGCAGAAGATCAGAGAGAAAGAGAGAGTGGGAGAAAAAAGAAGAAGAGATGGGAGGGAGATAGAGTGCACAGGAAGGGAGGGGGATGAGAGCAGAAGAGAGAGGAAGAGTGGCAGGTCGGTATGGAGAAGAGTCAGAATGGCGGGCTTGTGTTTTCAGCAGGGTTTTGAAGCAGGGCAGGATACTGAGGCCTCTGTTGTGCTGAGATGTGCAGTGGGTTTCTTCCACACAGAGCCTTCCACCCCTCCTCTCTCTCTCTCTCTCTCTTCCACTCTTTTCCATACCGTCTGATCTTCACCCCCCTCCCCATCCTGTCTCCCTCTCTGTCCCTCTATTTTCTTCTCTCTCTCTTTCACTCTCATTCTATCCCCCTCTCTCCCTTGCTAGAGCATCACACACGGCCCTGCATGAGCTGCACACACACACACACACACACACACACACACGCACACACACACAGGCCGAGCCACATACAAACTTCATGAAATATGCAGCCGCTTCATGTTCCCAAAGACTACTATCTAAAAGCAGCGTGTCCTTCCGCCTTTGTCCTGCATTGCAACCACATGTGCCATTGCCATAGCACCCAGCCAAGAGCCTCCCTCTTAGACAGAGCTCCTTCTCTCTCTCTCTCTCTCTCTCTCTCTCTTTCTCCCTCATTCTCTCTCTCCGGATGGGCCCCATAAATGGTTCGAAAACAGATGGAGGCAGTAGCCTCGTGGCAGGTTAGTCGATGCCCGATCCTGGGAGTGACATTCACAGAGTGCTCTTTGAGCGCTTGCTCTGGAGACACCATCCTCCCACCCCCGCCGCCCCACCCCCACCCCCCAACCCCTCAGCCCACTTCTGATGGCGGAGTCCCACTGATAAGGCTGTGATCCAGCCATCCAGCACAACAAGGCGCCTTTGAAAGCCTCCCCCTGTTGGCAACGTGCGATTCGACTGATCATGGAGGAACGGCAGTGGGTGTTTCTATATTATTTTATTTAATTTCTCCAAGTCAGCGATCTAATGGAACTCCAAAGGCCTAACACACACACACACACACACACACACACTACAGAAGGTCCCTGTTGAGGACATCGAAGTGGGCGTGGGAAGCCATGATGCACCCTTGTGCCTTCCCCCTCTGCACACACTTACCCACACAAACACACACACACACACACTTCCACTGGCCTCTGGCGGGAGAGTAACGCCAGGATAATTGAACATGTTTACATCACCACTGGGAAATCAGCAGCGGCTCACAATTCACAGGAGAGAGAGAGGAGGGACAGACTCACTGTGTGTGTGTGTGTGTGTGTGTGTGTGTGTCTGTGTGATAAAGATGAGATGGAAAAGGGAGGAAGAAAAAGAAGAAGAGCGTCATGGAGGAAAGAAGCGGAGCGAGAAGCGAAAAGAGAGAATGAAAGGAGAGATGTACAGAGCTAGAGAGAGGCATCATGAAGAAGTGGTGAAGTGGGCTTTGGGACTGTAAGACAGGCATTTTACTGCAGGCAAATGGTTTTGGAACGTCACTTACATGCCAGGATTGTCATCGTCAGTACAATCGCACAAAAAATTGTTCTAGAATAGTTCTACAAAAAATTGTGTGTGTGTGTGTGTGTGTGTGACTGTGTGTGTGTTTGTCTGTTGGAAATGTGGGTGTCATATATGCCTGTGTTTGGGCTGATGTGAAATTTCCCAAGAGAGAGGGAGCCAGGCACTGAGACATGTGAAAATCAAATACAGTATCTCACAATATCTGTTTACACTACAGTATAATACACTATCTTTTTTTACACTACGTATCCAAAATTCTATGACGTTAGTCAGCTGTTGGTGTTTTGGAAAATAGTATCCTGGTTTTGAAGAGGCAAAAGATGTGTTGTTTGTTGCTATTTTGGTAGGCCATCCCAAACATCCCCCCTCTATGGTAAGTTACGGTCTAGGCAGCAAAGTTGCCAGCTGCCTCTCCATTTCGGTCATCTGAGAGTGTGTGTGTGTGTGTGTGTGTGTGTGTGTATGTATACGTGCGTGTGTGTACTGTATGTGTGTGTATGTGTAAGAGAGAATATCTGTGTAACTGATTGTGTGTTTTTGTGTGCGTGCATGTGCGTTTGCGCATGCAGGTCTGCGCCTGCTGTAATGTGAGTGTTAGTGTCTGTGTGTCTGTGTGTGCATGTAGGCACCCACTTTAATTTGTGTGTGTGCATGTATGTGACTGCTGTAATGTGTGTGTGTGTGTGTGTGTGTGTGCATGATTGTGCGTGTCTGCGGCTGCTGTAATGTGTGTAAGCACAGATTCAGGTGGTGATGCAGGCGGGTGTGCAAATACGTGCGTAGAATTTGTTTCCACGGCAACAGGCCTGAGTGAGTCAGTGCTGAGAATGGCTGCTGCGCTTCTATTAGGGAGAGAAGCAGAGAGATGAGGCAGTTTCCATAGCGACTCAGCATCACAGCTGCCTGTGTGTGTGTGTGTGTGTGTGTGTGTGTGTGTGTTCATGTCTGTGTATGTGTGTTTGTTCCTGTGAGTCTGTGAGACTATGTTGGTCTGTGTGTGTGTGTGTGTGTGAGAGAGAGAGAGAGAGAGAGAGAGAGAGAGAGAGAGAGAGAGAATGTGTGTCCGTGAAAGGACCTTGGTCTGAATAACTTTGGGGTTGTTTTCATTTCTCCTTTTATCAGTTTTTTTGTATTCCCCTCCAATGTCTCTTATTTGTTGGATCTATTCTATTCCCTCCTTTCTTTCACCCTCTCTCTCTCTCTCTTTCTCTCTCCCTCTCTCTCTCTGTCTCCCTCGTTCATAGCGGCCAGAAGCTCATCATAGTAAACAGATGCTATGCTGTTATTTATGTTTCCACATGGTCTAGCTTTCATGTGAATTATCCACAGGTCTTGCGCAGCGCCGACACGCTGGCTAACTGGACAGTGGAGACTGGCCTCCTTCTATTGAAGAGACAGAGAGAGAGAGAGAGAGAGAGAGAGAGATAGAGAGAGAGAGAGACTACACCAACCCTACACAGACATGAGGGGACTCAGAGAGGAGGAAAGGGGGATGGGGGGAGGAGGAGGGGTAAGGAGGGGGGTGGGGGGGGTGCATCGGGGTGGTGGGGGTTTGACAGACTGTACCAACCTAGCTCAGCACAGGGGGAGGAAAGAGAGAGAGAGAGAGAGAGAGAGAGAGAGAACAGGAGAGGGAGAAGGAGAGAGAGAGAACGGGAGAGGGAGAGGAAGAGGGAGAGAGTCCATCCATCCACCGCTGTGGCTGTATTAGCTTCCTTTCCTCTCCTCTCTTCTGCGGCTTCTGATTAAAACAACTGGATGGGCCCAGGCAATATGGCTACCCGTCAGCCCGGCTGAGGATGTCAGAATCACTCAGCGTCGCCGTCAGCCGTCTAATCGGCTCGGATCAGAGCGAGCGGGAGAGAGACAGAGAGAGAGGAGGAAAGAAATGGGAGGAAGCAAGCGAGAGAGAGAGAGAGAAAGAGAGGGTGAGTGAGGGAGAAAGAGAGGCGGAGGGAAAGACGGATTGCTCCATCTTAGTTCTCCCTTATGTGCCGGCATTCCACTCAACTCCAAACAGGCACCAGCAGCAATAGCAGCAGCCTCCTCTCCCCCCCTCTTTCTCCTCTCCCTCCTCTTCCTCCTCCTCTACCTCTTCCATCTCCTCCTCTTCCTCCTCCTCCTCCTCCTCCTCCTCCTCTTCCTCCCCCTCAAAGCAGCCTGACTGAGACTGAGTGAGGAGAGGAGTGGATGGGAGGGGGCAAGGGAGGCTGCAGAGAAGGCTGTAACTGTTTTAAGAAAAACCTGTGCTCTTTAATCAAACCTGTCCGGTCTCCGTGTGGATCCGCCACCCCTGTCACACACACACACATGCACATGCACACACACGCACACACATACACACACACGCACACACAAACACACACAAATACACCAACACACACACACATCCCCAAATTGCAGGCAGGTGCAACAGAGGGAGAGGACACAGCAAGAACACTAAGAGTAGGAGGAGAAAGAGAAGAAGGGAAAAATAAAAGGAAGGAAAAAAATAAAAGACAGATATGAAAAAGAAGGCAGAAGAGGAGAGGAGGAGAGCGAGGTCACTTCCTGTGTCCTGCTGGCATGGGAAGAGAGAAGGAAGGCGAGCACTGTGCCTGAAGTGTGCTGACTCTCTCCTAGGGTAGCGATGAGAGCCTCTAGCAATGCAGCAGCACAGGGGGAGGCTCTGAGGAGACTATGAGGCGCTGAGAGGGACAAACTGCACTAATCGAGTCAGAGGCATGATTGAAATGCGGGGGTCATCAGAAGTTGTGAGAGAAATTAAATTAACACATGATGCCCTAAGGCCAGCCCTCTGACACTGGTTGGTCATAGATCATATTTGTCAATGCAGTCCAATTTGGGATTTTGTTTTTGATAGACTCTTCCCATTGAAATTTACTCTCAACCAACATGACAGGCGTACATCTTACAGCGTAAATAGCCAATTCAGATGTTACCTAATAGTATTTATTAAGGTGAATCAAACAGCTCCAAATAAAAGCTACAGTTTAAACTGGGAATGCTTTTTAGTGTAAAAAAATATATATTTTTTTCTCAGCAGATCTGGGAGATGAAATAAAAATTAAAGTGATTTGTCTGAGTTATATGTGAGATGAAATCCTGCTCTGTTTTGGCTCTGAATGCATCAGCAATTTTGCCTTTTTTTTCTGTGCGGGCTGCGATCAGCTAAGGAGGAGTGTGAGGTAAACACGCCTGGCTCTTCCCCAGCCTCCGCTTCCCTTGATCATTAAATCATGACTGAGAGGGGTGGGAGGCCAGCGCTAGATGTTCCATCTTCCACAGCTCATAGCTTTATATATGAGGAGACATCTATCAATGGATCCACTCATTTGCTTTCTGTTTCTTCCCGTCTCACTCTTTCTCTCTCTCTCTCTCTCTCTCTCTCTCTCTCTCTCTCTCTCTCTCT
>JAGFZM010001788.1:286366-339933 GCA_017657215.1 Limnothrissa miodon | reverse complement strand
TGTGTGTGTGTGTGTGTGTGTGTGTGTGTGTGTGTGTGTGTGTGTGTCTGTGTGCATGTGTTCAGGTTTCCTCAGCACAGGTGACCAGTCTGCTAAGGGCAACTACGGGCTCCTGGACCAGATCCAAGCCCTGCGCTGGCTCAACGAGAACATCGGACACTTCGGCGGCGACTCGGAGCGCATCACCGTCTTCGGCTCGGGCGCCGGAGCCTCCTGCGTCAACCTGCTCATCCTGTCTCACCACTCAGAGGGTAATGAGCTTTCTTCATTCTCATCTTCCTCATCCTCACCATTATCAACATCATCATCATCGTCGTCGTCGTCATCATCAGAGTGTGTTATAAAAGTCTCACTACGCTATTTCTTTCTGTTGTATACACCATCTTCATCACCATCACCATAATCATCATCATCACCATCATCATCGTCATCTTCACAGTGTGTTATAAAAGTCTCAATGAGCTTTTTTTTCTGCTGTATACACTATCTTCATCACCATCATCATCATCATCATCATCATCATGCTCTTTTCATTGTGTCATAAAAGTTTTATTAAATTAGTTTGGTCTTCACTGCTATGCATCAGCACCAACATCAATATCATTGTAATCTTTGATACCCTCCCACAACTGGACTTTAAATCTGATCTGTGCTGTACAATGTATTTGCAATAACCTCTTGGAAACATGACACAATGGAGATTCCTCAAATGAAAAAGCCTGTGGTTGTAGCTGCATGTGGTAGCGTTCAAATTGTCTTAGCAGACTGTGTACTATTCTCACATCCTGCCCAAGTAATATCTGGCAGCATGGGGCTGGCAGATTATAATAAGCATCACTGATGTGAGAAAATAACATAATATTTGTTTCTAAAAATACTGAGAAAGCATATCAAAGCGGGACAAACATCAGGTCCACCACCGTGTCTCAAATTTAGGCCGATCTGATAGTATTGCGTGGTGCTGATCTTGAAAATGGATTAAGATGCATGTTTTTGCGAAAGCAAGATTTAAGAAGGCAGATCGTAAATATGGATCTCGGCGAAGGCGCGAACATGTAAATATTAATTTTCAGCTGCTACCAACGATCGTTTAAAAATGGATGTTGGTGGAAGTAGGTTCAGATTTTCGTATGGAAATTGGAAATATGGATTTGTGAGTAGGAGGTGTGTGTGTGTGTGTGTGTGTGTGTTTCAGAGGGTGTGTTTTGAGGGGCTAGGAGAGATGAGAGGTGCAGTCTGAAGAATCTCAATGAGAGGGTGTGTGTGGACTTCTGTAGCAAGCAAAAAATGTATTTGAAATGCAGAGGTCCCTGAAACAGTGATAACTTTCTAACAAGCTGTGTGCCAATATGGATGTTTTATTTGAAAGAGGGAAGCACACAGTTTGGCTTAGAGCTGAATAGACTGCATTATGAAGAACTCAGGCGGAGGACTAGGGTGGGTCACTGGAATAAGCCAGTTATTTGGAGCATGTGTGTGTGTGTGTGTGTGTGTGTGTGTGTGTGTGCGTGTGTGTGGGTTCTGAATTGAATCTATCCGGGGTAGATATTTTGTCTAAGGGTCATGAGTTTTGACAACACAGATAGAATGAGTGAGAATAAATTCTAAATGTGAGAGACAACTCTAATGAGTGACATGCAAATATTTGCAAAGATATTTGTGTGTGTGTGTGTGTATGTGTGTCGTGTGTGTTTGTATAGAGACTGAATAGCATGCAGGCACTCAGCCGCTGAGCAAACTCTTAATTGATTTCACAGGGAACAATGCTGGGGAGGTAAGCAGTTCATATGTGTGCAAGCAGTGTGTGTGTGTGTGTGTGTGAGAGAGAGAGTGAGTGAGAGAGAGAAAGAGACAGAGAGAGGGAATGTGTGTGTGCATGTGTGTGTGTGTGTGTGTGTGTGTTGAGTGAGTGGGGGGTCTGCTAAATTATTAATATCCGACTCCGCAGATAAAAACAGAGGGACAGCCAGGCACTTTACATAACACTGCCGCAGTTCCCCCAGCTAAACACGGCCACCTCTTAACAGCTGGAGCTGAAGGCTGCCGTCGCCTTGAGTCGACCCAAGGCCTCGTTAGGCACCGCGCTGTAATGAGACAACCCGTCAAACCTGCCGCCACGTCTCCCCGCTCGCCACCGAAAATTGCTCTGCATGCCGACCATCCACATAACCCCCCGCCTATGTTACTGTATATTTAACTTATTATTAGAGGGTTTTTTTTTTACATTCAAGCAGCTGCTCTTTTCCGTTGTTTTTTCTCTCTCTCTCTCTCTCTCTCTCTCTCTCTCTCCTGGACTGCTTTAACTTATCGCATGGTGTCATGCATTTCGAAGGGCTCACCTTGGATCTGGTGGGTTCTACTGGCATAATCCCCTCCTGTCTTCAGTGTTTTGACGTGGCTGTCTTAGAGCAACATGGCACCCTGTGTTTTGGACATGTGACTCCACCTACTGTGGACAGATTGAAAAAGTGGACACCATCCACCATACACCATCCACCAGCAACATCATCAAGAATGCCTCTCCATCTTTACCTGCATTGCACCTGTACTGCAATTACTGCGCTGCATGCTACAGTAGCTCAGGCGTATTCCCACCTATGCATCCCCCCACACACCCACTGCAGTGCTGCATCTCCTTCTCTCTACCCCACCCGGTCATGGAGCTTGTGTGAAACAACAAAGTCTGCTCTTGCAAGGTGGACCCAATCCCTACTGCTCTAGTACAGGCATGTCTATCTAAACTATGCCCTACAATGGCCAATATCACCAATAACAACCCCTCACTGGCATTAGTGGTGGTGCCCACCAGCTTTAAAACAGCCATAGTGATTCCCACACTTTAAAGCCTGCCCTGCAACCGGATGACCCTATTAACTAACGCCTGATCATCAATCTACCCTTTCCTAATAAAATTCCCGGAAAGGGCAAGAGAGTGGCTGCATGCGGAATTAGAGAGCCCGTAGTATGGCGGGCAGGTGTAAAGGGGTGCGTGGAAAAGAGATATATTAGTTGTGTGCCCTCCGAGGGGAGGCTAGAGCTATGGGTAGGCATATTATTTAGTGGGGAGAAAAGAGGCAGGTCATAGTCAGCTACCGAGAGAGGAGCTTTTGCGGAGATGCAGAACAATAATGTAAATAATATATTGTGGTCTTTTTATGGAGGCTGGCTCATGCTTTGCTGTGACCTACAGTAGGTGTCTGAGGATATATCCATGCATTAGCAAACACTAAACACACACACACACTTTTATTTCTGTGTCACACTTTTAACTCTATGTACAGTGTCATTCTCTCACATTTTGGTCCTTTTTATTTTTTCCTGCGTGAACCGTGAACTACGATGCTAAAGAAAATGCTGTCGATGGTTATAGTGCTGATGATGATAATAATATTCAATGTGTTTGCTAAAAAGACCTCAACATCCATCTCCTCTCCCCAGGCTTGTTCCACAGAGCCATCGCCCAGAGCGGTTCAGCTATCTCCAGCTGGTCGGTCAACTACCGGCCGCTGGACTACACCAAGGTCCTGGCGCGCAAGGTGGGCTGCAGCCACAGCGACACCGCCGAGATGGTGGAGTGCCTACGCAGGAAGAGCTTCCGGGAGCTGGTGGACCAGGACATCCAGCCAGCCCGCTACCACATTGCCTTCGGGCCTGTGGTGGACGGGGACGTGGTACCCGACGACCCGGAGATCCTCATGCAGCAGGTATTGTGTATGTGTGTGTGTGTGTGTGTGTGTTTGTGTATTCTGGGATGTGTGTGGACAATGAGCAGAAGTGAGTTTTCAGAAAATAAAAAACTAAATCCTCCACATATTTATTTTCACTAACACGGGACGTGAAGGAAGATGTGACTAAACACTTTACTTTAGGCAGGAAGACCGTGCACCTTGAGCTAGACGCTGACAGCATCAAGGTCATGTGTTCAGTAAGCAGGGACCATGCTTGCTGATGGAGAGGCATATCTGGCATATCATACTCCGAAGCGGTTTCAGATCAAAAGCATCTGCTGAATGTAAATGTGAATCCCTTACACAGGACTGGAGCCAGAATCTGACTCTAGATCAGTAGCATCTCGGCCAGATCTGCCTTGGCTGCTTCTAGGGAGCACAGTGCTCTCCGCAACAACTAAAATGATCTCAAGAGTAGTGCAAGGGGAGGTTGACATGGGTGTCTGGTTCTATAAAAAGACAGGACAGCCCAAATAGCGCCTGACTGCTGACGAACATGGAGAACAGGAACTTCCACTACATGGAATGAGACTCTCTGTAGAACTGCGGGAGAGTACTTGTGATAGTTGTAGAACAGATACAAAAGAACCTGACTCTGACTGACTCCATTTTTACACTTGCCAATGAGCCTATAAAAGTGTGCTTGCTGTGAAACTGCAACGGCAACGTTGCCATTCTCTGAGGTCACTGCGTCAGTGTGTTTGGAGGCAACATTCTAATAAAACACTTCACTGGTGCAACAAAGTGTTTAGAAAAGTAGAAGGGGAAATAGCTATGTATAAAAACAAACAAACAAATCAGGCCATGGGATTTCTGACGTGACGCATTTCATCATACACATGTTATTAACACCTTTTGAGGCTTTTGATAAAACCCAGCCCAGAATAACAAAGGAACGTACTTGTTTGACTTCAAGACTTTGTATTGTCAATGTACAGTTGCCTGGACGAGTCAGCTAGAAAAGACACAAAGGAGCAAGAAAAGTGGCAAAGTGTCAAGTACAAGACATAAAAACAATATATTCACAATGTGTAAGGTATAAAGGGCAAAGGGATTTAGTGAGTAAAAATAAATATAACTATTGGGAAGGTTAATAACTGCATATTTGCCAAGATACTGCACAGGGCTTTTGTCAACAGAAGCAGGCGACAGACTTTCTCTCTGTCACACACCCACACACACACACACACTTACACACACACATACACACGCATGCATATGCACATATAACCATAAGTTCAAAAAAAGCAGTGAGGAGGAAGATTGCTTTGTGGTGTGCCACTGCTACAGTTAACATACTCTGTGTTTGTGATTTGCCACTACTAGGGTGAGTTCCTCAACTATGACATCCTCCTGGGGGTGAATCAGGGCGAGGGGCTGAAGTTTGTGGATGACAGCGAGGGGGAAGATGGCATCTCAGCGGCCTCCTTCGACTACACCATCTCCAACTTCGTGGACAACCTGTACGGATATCCAGATGGTGAGAGATTGCGTTTTCAGTTGTAAAACATAAAGCAAAGCTCCAAAAAGCAGCTATATTTCTCTCTAACTGCACAGACACACCTAATTTCACTCTACAGCCACATATTCTTTGGGCATTTATGTGAATGTAAATGGGAACGTTTGCTGAGCTCTCGGTTGTGTTACGAAAGCGAACTCAGGACGAGCACAAGGCTTCCAATTACCAGACTGCAAGGCTGCAGTATAAATCTCTCCCGCTGCTCATCCTCCTCCCTAGACTTAGCTCAGGTCTGGCTAGAAATCTCCCCTCGCCACACTATCTCTCATCTCCTCTCGCTAGCTTTCAAACATAAACTTATAGAATGCACCACTTCTGTCCTTCCACCCCCTCTTTCTTTATCCTCGGTCTTTGTTTGTTTATTTTTTATTTATCTCTGTCTCTCTGTCTTTCTTTCTTTTCTTTCTTGTTGTGTTCTTTCTCACTGTCTGTCTGTATCTATTCTTTTTTTGTTGCTTTCTCTCTCTTGTTCTGTTTCTCTCCCTCCCTCCATCTTTCCCTCCCTGTCCTTTTAAGGTAAAGGTATCCTGAGGGAGACCATCAAATTCATGTACACAGACTGGGCGGACCGGGACAACGGCGACATGCGTCGCAAGACGCTGCTGGCGCTCTTCACCGACCACCAGTGGGTGGCGCCTGCTGTGGACACGGCCAAGCTGCACGCCGAGTTTCAGTCGCCCGTCTACTTCTACACGTTCCACCACCACTGCCAGATGGAGGCGCGGCCCGAATGGGCGGACGCGGCGCACGGCGACGAGATCCCGTATGTGTTCGGCGTGCCCATGGTGGGCGCCACCGACCTGTTCCCGTGCAACTTCTCCAAGAACGACGTCATGCTCAGCGCCGTAGTCATGACCTACTGGACCAACTTCGCCAAGACTGGGTGAGGAGTTGTGTTTGTTAAAGCACACACACACACACACACACACACACACTATACATTCGCACACACACTTACACACACACACACACACTTTAGCAATCTGATGATTTGAGCAAAGACTAAAGGCATGGATTTCTGGTTGGATCTTTTTGTGGTGGGGTTATACCTTCTCATTTGTAACCTCCCTCAACCTGAGAAATCATTCCTGTCAGTCCCCTAGTTCACCTATGCAGCATTCTTCAAAATAAGTGTTAAATTTGAGTTGAGCTATGTAACTCGTTCCTCTGAAAAGATTTCACACCAATTATGTTGCTACTTTTGTACTTTTGTACTGAGCTGCGAGCGAGACCATCATCCACAGTAATCTGAAATAATCTGTTCACTGTCAAAAAAAATGTTGAGTAGCCTACTCGCACCAAATGCCTTCTCTCTGTGCTTTCCTTCTCTTCTCCTTTTCCTTTCTTTTTCTCTTTTTTTCACTCTGCCATCTATTTAATGTCTTTCTCAGGGATCCAAACATTCCCGTCCCCCAGGACACCAAGTTTATACACACCAAGCCCAATCGCTTCGAGGAGGTCATCTGGACCAAGTTCAGCTCCAAGGACAAGCAGTACCTGCACATCGGTCTCAAGCCCCGCGTGCGCGACAACTATCGCGCCAACAAAGTGGCCTTTTGGTTGGAGCTGGTGCCTCACCTACACTCTCTTCAGGAAGAGTACGTCAACCCGCCTGGCCCCGTGGGACCCTACAAGCCAGGGCCCGGCAAGGGCCCTCCGCAGACCCCCGGCACCAAGCCCACACGCTACAACGTGGCGTCCACCTACCCGCCCGAGCCGGAGGAGGGCTCTGACCGCCCGGTGTTCTCGCCGTTCCCGTCGGACACGCGTGACTACTCGACGGAGCTGAGCGTGACGGTGGCAGTGGGCGCCTCGCTGCTGTTCCTCAACGTGCTGGCCTTCGCCGCTCTCTACTACAAGCGCGACAAACGACATGAGCTGCGGCTGACGCGGCGTCACCGACGGCTCTCGCCCCAGCGTGGCGGAGGAGGAGGCATGGGCGGCCTGGGGGGCCCAGGCGGAATCATTGGGGCTGGTGGCATCGGGGGAATCGGAGGCATGGTGGGGGTCGGCGGCGGAGGGCTGGGTCTGGGCGGGGTCGTGCCGCCCCACAACGACCTGGCGCTGAGCCAGGAGGAGGAGCTGATGTCGCTGCAGATGAAGCAGCAGCGGGCCGAGCTGGAGCATGCCGCCGTGGCGACGGGTGCCGGCACGCCCCTGCCGCCCTCACGAGCCGCTGCCATCCACGGCGACCTGGAGCCACTGCGGCCGCCCGTCTGCCCTCCGGACTACACTTTGGCGCTGAGGCGGGCGCCCGAGGACGTGCCGCTCATGACGGCCAACGCCATCCCCATGATGCCCAGCACCATCTCGGGCATGCAGACCATGCACCCCTTCAACACGTACCCGCCGGCGCCCACACCCGCCGCTACCACCCACAGCAACAACGCCCTGCCACACCAGCACTCCACCACCCGCGTATAGTAGCGCCACCTCTGGCCAAGTGTGGGCAGGATTGGGGGGGGAGTGGAAAGGGCAGGGAATATATGTGGGGCAGGTTGGCATGTTAAATGCCACACACAAAGCTCAACAGACTCTAAACGGAGACCCTCAACCCCACCCCCCCCTCCCCCCCCCCCAGTTCCCTTAGCAGTGGCCCCCCCCCCCCCCCCCCCTACCCCCACCTCCAATGCACACACAACCACACAGTCTCACCCACCCTACGTTAGCTACTCTCAAGAGACTGTATACTATCTGTTCTCATTACCTGTGTTCTTTGTTTCTAGTCCTCTGCAGCCACTACTCCCCCCACTGTCTGCACTTTTCACACACACACACACACACACACACACATACTCTCTCGCTCTTTTCCTCTGTTTTGTGTTTTCTTTCTGTATTTTCTTTGTGAGTTAATAACCACCTCCCACGCACACACACACCACTTAGCCACCAGTCTTTCCTCCGCCATTGAACGGGGTGAGCACACACACACACACACACACACATACACTCACACACTGCAGGCAGATGGCAGTGCTGGACTCCTGCTGCTGGAGGAACACTTGCTTTCTCATGGGTGGGCTCAAGGCAAAAAGAAAGAAAGGAAAAAAAGACCCCCTTCTGTAGTTCCCATCTTAGTACTCCCACACCACTCTCCACACCAGTCCTGTTCTTTCATCTGTTCTCTCGCTTCTCTCTTTTCACATTTTTCGTCCTGCGGTCTTCTCTCTTGGCTTTTTCCTTGATCTTTCCCTTGGTCAACGTCGACTCTCTCCCTCCCTCCCATGCCTCCTGTTTCTAGCCCCTTATTCACCACTCATTGTTTTGCCTATTTTGGAGTCTTTTATAAAATCAGACAAAAAATCTTATATGTAAAAGATGTACTATCAATATCTTGTAAGGATATGAATGAGAAAAAAAAAGATATTCTAATATCTCGTTTTTACCAGCATTCTTGTGCCAAGTACTGTGATAAATGTCTTTGAAGACAGTGTCCATGGACCAATGGGGGTGGATTGCCTGGACTAAATATTATTTGAGAAGTTAGCATCATCCTAAAAAAAAGTGCCAAACTTTTTTTCTTTCTCTCTCTCTCATTCTTTCTTCCTTTTTCGTTTTTGTTTTGCACTGTTGCTGGTCTTTGCTTTTGGGGGAAAGTTTGAAACCTTCATAAATATCACTCCATAAAAATATAAATATAGAATAATAAAATTTATTACTTGTTTGCTCTTTGGGATATCTGCATGATTTATTTTCCAAAATGAAATAGACAGACACCTGAACAGAAAACAGAAAAAATTATATTGTATATTTTTTGTATTGCATTTTGTTTAGCTTCATTTTTTTTGAGAGCTGGATTCTTTTGTCTCTCCAAAGTGTTGCACTTCATCTCTTTTTACCATAGATACACAACTAAAGCAAACTGATCACTATTATAAAGAGACTTTTTTTTATTTTTGGGCACATTTTTTTGCATTCTGGGCCCTGACATCCTCTAATTTCTCCTCATTAGTCTTAGATTTCTCATGACCTTTGAGGGACGGATATCGCATTCAATGAGATACTTTGCAACTTTTGCAGCATACCACCACTGAGCAGGTGTGTGTGTGTGTGTGTTTGAGATTGTATGAAGCATGTATGTGTGTGTGTATGCATTCATGTCTTTTCACAAGTGTGTGTGTGTCTCTGAGAGTACGTGCACGCCCGCATGCGTGCATTTGTATGTATGACTGTAACCTGTTCAGGCAAGCTCATCTTTGACCCTAAATGGATGAGGGTAACTCTCAGCGCTCCTCTTCCCCTGATGGCCATGTCCCGTCCTCTCTTATCTCTCGGGGATTTCCAAAATGGCAGCCGCCCAAGCCAGCCTGTGTTAGCATCCTGCGTTCGCCTTTTTGTTTTTTTGTTGTTGTTTTTTTTTTTTTTCTCATCCCCAAGGATATTTCCCGAGTGCAAAAGCATGGAGCAAGAATGGCTTAGTTAGACAGGGAGGGAGTGAGAGAAAGAAAGAAAGAAACAAACAAACAAACAAACAAAGGGTGCTTTGGCTCCACGTGTGGAAGCATAAATGACCCACACACAGACTGCACTGCCTCATTCCCGCTGCGCTGGACCAGAGGCCAAGGGGGTCACCCTCCAGGACTGGGAGACGTTTCTTGCTCTTGTTTCCTCAGTGGTTGTTTGATGCACAAGGGGACACACTGGAATGAAATAAAATGGAAGAATGGATGGAAGGGGTTGGGGGTTTGGGGTGAACAAGAAAACGACCTAAAGCCGTGTGGATGCAATGCACTGGAGAGTTCAAAGGAAACCCCTGGGCAAAGACTGTGGTGGCGGTTTCACATCACATATGGTTATCATCGAATGCCCTGCAGTTTTTACCCCAAGGGCATCTGAATGGCTTAAAAACCATTATTCTCTCTCCTTCTCTCTCACACACACATACACACTCACACACACACACAGACACACAAACGCCATGAACTCGGACATAAACATGCCTACACACACATTGAGAGACCAGTGCATATTAGTATTCTTCATCATTTCATTTGCTTTCCTTCGCTCTATTCCATCTTCTTATTGGATATGCACTCAGTGGACAAACTGACACAGACTGACTACTGACTACTTTCCATCATAAAGGACATTGGAGAGAGGAGAGATGAAGCCGACACAAACAAGAGAGCAAAACGTTATCGTTATAAATGAAACTGTACATTTTTTAATTGTAAGAGAACAAATAGTATTTGTAAATATTATGTTCATTGTTTGGTTTACAGTTGAATGGCCAAAATGTTTTTTTTTTCCCTTTTTAATAGGTGCAAGGTAACAGGTGCAAAGGTTCAGCCAGCTGGCTTGGTCTTCAGCTGCCTTTCTCGTCATGGTTGAATTTTGTTTTCTGTCAGGAGTCCGTTTGTGGATTCTGAATCTCTTGTACATCATGTTTTAGCTCTTATTTAGCGCAATGCTAAAAGAGACTATTATTTGGTGCTGCGTAACGCAAGAACAGAGAAAAGGATCCTGCTGTTGAGGAGAAGACCCCACCTTCTCAGACGTGCAGTGGGAAAAGATGGGAAAAGAGAACAAAAGGGGAGGTGTCCATTAAAGGCTAGTAGAATGCCTAGAGTAGGCAGAGTCCTTCATGGTTGTGTGGCTTTGGAGACTTGTGCCAAGTCTCTGCCACAGCACCCTGGTGGCAGACTAGAATACCAAGAGGTATTCTGGTCAGAGGTAGGTGCTGCTCAGTGAAAGACAAAATACAGAGGAGCTCCCTTCATTGGCCAAAGATCAAACTACAAACAGTGGTAAGGGAGAAGGGAGAGAGAGAGAATGTGTTTGTGTGTGTGTATGTGTGTGTGCGTGTGTGTGAGAGAGAGAGATATTGGGAGGGAGAGAAAGCCTGCTAGCTAAAGGTAGAGGGATATTGGAAGAAGGACATACAATATTGTGGAATCTGACCTTACTGTGATACTGGGTATCAGCTGTATGTATTAGTGAGCACCATGTAGCAACCTTACGGACAGAGTGCAACTGCATCTTTGAGCGGAGGTTTCCTCAGCGCCATGTCGACCGCCTTAGCGCCCCGTCGATGTCACTTTGAGTAACCATCGTCAGGTTGGCTATGAGTTTAAGAACACACACTGACCACTGTGCAGTTCCCCTTGCTTCGGTTGAGACTCTTCGTTCTTGGCTCAAAACATTTTTTGGAGAAAAGAAAAACAAAGTTGTCTTTCATTTTCTGTAATCACTGTAACCAAGTGTCTACATGCATTTTGGCTCATCATTTTTGTCTTGAATTTTTAGCTTCTGATGTTGCTGAGAGAAAACAAGAATGAAAAAAAAAAAACACTTACACACACACAAACACACACACACACACACACACACACACACACATGAACTTCAGCAGTCAGTATTTTTGTAAAGAGACATAGTAAAAGATTAGTTGTATGGGTGTATGGGTCGGCATCAGCCGCTGGAAGCACATTCACACCGCATTTGAGACGGTGACCCCCCTCTTAACTCCTGTCTGATGTCGCCTGTACTGTAAAGGGACACTTGCATCCAAATGTACGACACTAACGCTCGGTTTGCCGCTCAAGACTTGCATCTGTTGGTCATCATTCTCTTGGTTTTTCTGAAACCGACTCAGAGGCTTTGAGACAAGGGAAAAACAACGGACACTAACGGGTCTATACAGAATGAAGTAAATTTCTATTTCCTATAGCGGCTATTACACACTGTATGTTGTGTACCAGAACTGGAGAACATTAAAAGATGTTATTGAAGAAAACACTCTTAATGTTTGTCTTCCTTAGAGGTGGGGAGTACATACGCAATGCTATGAATGTATATGCGTTGTGTGTGTGTGTGTGTGTGTGTGTGTGTGTGTGTGTGTGTGTTGGGAGGGTGGGGGGGTGGGTCTTCTTTTACTCTTCCTGTTTGAAAATTCTCTGCCAAGTATGTATCAGATGATGTAACCTGACATCAACTCACCCAAGGGTCATAAATAAGGAGTAAATATCTCTCCATCAAAAATGTTTCTCCTTTTGTCCGTCAGACGTTGATCTCTGAGATGCTGAGGCACTATAGTATCCCCTAGACAGCAGCAGCCCACTTCTGCAACCAGGCACACACACACACACAGAGAGAGAGAGAGACACACACATCTACTACTTAGGCCAGCAACAAACAGGCACTTGCTCAAGGCAATGAAACCAAACATGAGCTGCTGTTTGCGGCCATTGGGATCCGCACGCAGAGCGAACCCACAGGAGGGCATGCTAATTCAGGGCCCGATCAATGGGCCATGTCCTTTTTGCAGTTTGTTGCTGATTTGGTGGGCTGCATACATGTAATTAAAAGTTTACGTTCCATTAGCCATAATTGTTAGCGTCACAGAGCTATAGTGTGATACATGAAAATTAGAAGCCATGAAGGTGTCAGTTAATGTGAAAATAGATAATGTGAAAAAAAAAACACTGTAGTTGAAGCAAGATTGTGAGTGTGAGAAAGAAAGAGAAAGGGAGAAGAAGAGAGCAAGAGCAAAAAAAATATTTTCATATTTAGATTTTTTATCTGATATCCATCAAAGTCGATGGCAGAGCTGAGACAAGAAGAGGCAGCCGGGGGAAGCAGGGATCCTCAGCGCGACTGCAGAATTGAGCCATTCATAGAAATGAAAACATGACAATTTGTCCCACTCCAGCCGGGCATTATGCAACGTCCCGCCGGGCATCTGACCAGGCCGTCCTTCTGCCAGCATGGCTGTTTCCTGCTCGCCAAGCGTGTGAGAGCCCGTGCCATGGGTGTCCATAGCCAACACTTAGAGAGAAGAAAAGCCTGCACCATGGCAATGAGAACCAACCATCCAAGTGACAGAAATTTTATATAACAAAGAATTCTTTCTTTTTTTATTTATTTCAGTTCAAGGTTCCTCTAAGGTGCTCTCTGAACCTTTAGTCATACAAAATTGTGTGTGAGTGCGTGTGTGTTAAATGTAGCATCCAGTTAAGTTTAGAATATTAATGTGACCTGAATTTACCCTCTTTCCATGGTTTTCCACACTATTTGTGTTTGTGCAAATATCTTCCCAATCACTCCAGGCTAAAACCAACAAGGAGTGAACCAGGGACTACACTCCTGTTCTCTGGCATGCACAAACAACAACAACGCATTATTATATTGACCCATGTGCATTGCTACAGCTCCTTTGCTCAAGCAAGTCCTCTGTTAAGTGCTGCCATATTGCTTTACCTCCACCCCTCCCTCACCACACACACACACAACCTTCCTTCCACCCCTGAAGTGAGTTAATTACTTTATGCAGTGCCAAATACTTCAGACTAAGAGGCATCCACCTAAAATTAGCGCTAGAGTACTGTCACATTCGATCCATCCAGACCAGAACCCTAGCCTTTTCCGTAGCACACGCTTTAGAGAGAGGCTACACTGGCCATTACACCAAAACTTCCTCTGTACATGAGTCTATATATGCACAGCACAGATGCTGGTTGTGGCGTATTTACACAGAGAAGTGACAGAGGGGTTATTTTCCTATCTGGATGTGTGTAGACTCCTAACAATTACCGCGCTGAATGGCAATCATAATACGGAGCTCGGTAAGGCGTAGGGCACCATTAGCTTATGAGGTCCATTAGCATCCTTTCCCTTGTAATTGTCAACAATCAAATGCGAACACTTAAATGTACAGTACACTGGCTTTGGCACTGGCCCGCGTGCATTACGCCGAGTGGCTGAGTCCTCGAGATGGAAGTGGGGTATGACACATCAAGGATGAGTGGAACTGCTAGTTTACTGTGTTTCCACTTTTCTCAGTGATGCCAGGGAACAAGCTGGAGAGAGAACGAGAGAGAGGGCTTCCTGCTGGCGTACACAAGAGAAGTTTCCCCACAACACCAGCTCAAACATGACTCATTCAGCAGAACTTTCATGTCCAGCACATGTCTACAAGGCTGACATAAACAGGTCATAAGGTGTGTGAGTCACTACGCTCCTTTCATGAACGGCTGATGTGGTGAAGGGTCTCTAACAACTTCAGTGTTAGCGTCGCCTGTACAAGCTACGCGTGCGCCGCTTTGTGATAAGCTACATTCGCAATTTACTTATCTGTCACTTTGAATCACTTGTAAATGGTAAACTAACCATTAACATGAATCAGTTTTGCATGCACATACACAGACATTTAAGAACCGTGCCCTAACATTTTCATAATCATAGTTGTGAAATTCCAGTGTAGCCTAGGCCTACTATAGCGCACATTCTGGTTGTCCCAGGCTTTATGGTGTCACAACTGTTTCATTTGCATAAGCGTGAAACCTGAGATTCTTCCTGACATGAATACCTTCCTAATAAGCAAACTGTCCTGTACTGTTTGACATTTATGTGTTTTAACAAAAAGCTTGGCTTATAGCAGCAGTCTTGCTTCCATGTGTTTTTCATCATTTTATATATTGTTATATTTCTATTCATGAGCTTTAAATGTACTGCTTAACTTGCCAAATGTGCTGTCCACACAGTCATGTTTTATAGGCCAAAAAGCCCTCTTAGGACTCCCTTTGACGGAATACATCGGGAGCTTGTGCAGCTGTGCAGTTGAATTGCTTTCAACTTAAATTGTCTTTATTCCCAGTACTCTCGAACTGTGAGGCTGTGCATGCCATGAGCACAGATGGAGGTTAAGCACTGCACTACTGTTTGCTTTTTCTCATCTGTGTGAGCCTGCGTGGGATTCAGATGTAGACTTATGTTTCATGTTCTGCTGGTGTAAAAAAAAAAAAAAAGAGAGAGATGGATTAAATAATCTTTCTTGCAAGTACTTATAATGACACCTGGGATTTGATATGAATCTAGGCATTTTTCATCCCAAGTGAGGGTTGATGTGGAAGTGAAAATAGATAGAGGCTAGCGCCCTCTGCTGTTTGTGACAGCACAGCATTGCAGAAGTCCATACCAAGCTTTACCACAACAGAAGATTACTGCATTCCGACCATGTGATGGAATACATGGAATGCCAGTGTGGTGAAGGAATGTTTGTACAAGTTCTTGAAGACAGAGGAGCATTTGTGTATGGCAGAAGCAGATAGTATGGGAGAGTGTTTACAAGTTCTAAAAGAGACAGGAGCATTTGTGTATGGCAGAGACAGGGAGAGGTGGAGCACATGGACACACGGGCAAAGTCATCTCCTAATCATCCAAATGAACTCTCCTTGTGTCCCATTAGCTTTTATCTGCAGAGAGTGGGGCTGTAGGATTCTAGCCATCACCATCATGGCTGCTAATTACCCTGCTGATAACAGTAAGTGGATAAGGTACAGTGTGTATGCCTGAGCCAAGGCACTGCTTCAGCTACAGAAACGGTTTTCATGATGTCCTCCTAATGCAACAGTAACTCAAGACACTTCTTACATTTCAGTGTAATGTTTTGTATTTGCATTGTAATGTTTTAAAGATCTCTTTGAAAGGTTACGGAAGGGCAATAATGGCCTACTTGGCAACCACCGTACGGCTTTGCTTTAGTGTAAAAGCAAAATGGCTTCTTCACAATCAATAATGTTCAAGAGATTATGACTAAACTTGGCATGTCAATTTGCAACTCTACACTCCAAGTTCACAAAGTCAGTGTACATTTGCAAGTCTTTGGAATTCACCCAAATGCAGAACACTCGCAGATTCAGTGTCAACTCATGCAGCACTTCCAATCACAAATACACGTCATGTTCTTGTTTCCATTTCCTTGCGAGCTTTAAAATTATATATTGACATGGAAAAACAACAACTGTAGCTGGGCTATTTTGTGCAAAATGTTTTTTTTTTATCATATTCAAAACACAGATCAATGGCATGCATTTTTACAATGATGCAAATGTGTCATTATTCAGTTGAAGAGGCCACACTTCAATACTATTCATGCTCATGCTCTGAGAATTATGTTTATCAAATGCCACATTCATAAAGCTGGAAATGCTCATCTTGAACCTTTTTATATTGTCTAATAGCAGCAGCTTGTCTTGCTTGTTCTGCCTGATTTAACTTTAAAGACTTTAAAGAAACGACAGATGTTTTGGGGAACAATTTATTCATTCACTTTAATTTAGCATAGTCAGATCATATCAGATATCACATTTGGTGGAAATGAAAGGTCATACAGAGTTGGGTTGTAGCACTGTATCACTGTAACATTTGCAAACAATTGCATCACTTGAGTAAATTCTGAATGACTTCTCCCTCTTTTACACTGCAACATACAACAGCTTCATAAACTTGTCAGACTGAAAACTATAACATCCAAACATCCAGAAGGGGAGAAAAAAAGCCTGTGGACACAGATGGTTGCAAAGTGTGTCACGGGAAACATCGACCCCGAGGGCGGCGTAATTTTCTGGCCCTGGAGGTCCTCCCCTTGCGTCAGATGGTGTGGTGCAGGTAGAGGGGCAGGGGCGATGGTGAGATGCAGTTATCGTAGAAGATCTGCAGGTTCTGGTCCACTTCCATGTGAAACTTCAGGAAGTTCTCCAGCTCCATCACGGTAAACTCCTGAACGGAGTTGCCCTCCTTGGCGTTCTTGGCCAATGCGGCGTGGGACGGGAAACGAATGCGGACATCGTGAGGTGCGTTGCGGTCATACTCGGTGCAGCAGTATGCTGACCAGACGTCTTCGGGGATGGCCACGCGGTCTTGATTGTTGCGACGGATCATGTTGCCCCTGGTGATCACCCCCGTCACAATGAAGGCAGTGCCCCGGCAGTAGTTGTTGAGGCGAATGCGGATCTTCTCCTCGTACTCACGCCACGGGCCGATGTTGAACTCACGGATTTCTGGCACAACGTTGGTCAGCGCGTAGGTGGCGGCGCGGTCGTGGGGGTGAGACTGATGCTGGTCAGGGTTCAGGTGACCTCGCTCATACAGGACCACGTCAGAGTAGTCGTCCAGAACCGCCTGGCTGTCTTCAAACTTCATATGCAAATATCCTGTGGGGAATGGCATCATGTTCCCATTGCCATCTGTCTCTGCAAGCTGAGACAAACAGGTGGGAAATCATTCATTCATTTCACATTTCGTATGAAGATGAGGAAGATACAATGCTATCAGTGCAATTCAATCTACCAACACTAACTTTTGAGATTTGACAAATTTTAAACACAGAATGGTGTAGCAAGCACCCATCATCTACTGGAACAGGGCTAAATGTACTGTAACCTTTCTGTGTAAATCCAGTCCAAAAGGCATTCCTTAACTTAAATACATGATAACTCTCCCTTGATACTCTCTTTCATTCCTAATCCTGGCGCAGCCTTTTCTTCCGCCTCTTGTGTGCCGTAAGCCGGTTGCGACACTAACAAGTGGCTGAGGGGCGTCGGGGGAGAAACCTTGGCAGCTGTTACATACCTGAGGCTCGTACATCCATGGATAATCCACCCGCCTGTCGCCCTCCGTCTTCTTGAAGGTGTAGGCTGAGTAGACGGGGATGCGTTTCTTGGTGTCGTAGAGGGTGACGTAGCGCGGCTTGTCGGCATACCGCTGGCAGATCTTCTTCAGGTTGCTGCCAAGGATGCCCCGCGGAGGGGTCCCCATGTACAGCGAGTCCTTGCACCTTTCCACGTGGTTGAAGTCTTCGACAACTGTGCCACGGCCGCTGGGGCTGAGGAGCAGCACCACCAGGGCCAGCAGGAAGCAAGTCAGAGGGACGTGCATTGCCAGGTGTACACAGCTTCACTAAAGCCAATGAGAAGTAATGGACCTGCGTCTAAGCTTGCCGGCTAGAGCGTAAAAATGAGAGCAGCTAAAGACCAGTGGTTTGATAAGCAAAGTAGCCCAGCAGTGGCAGTTACAGCACGTCGCCGGACTGACGTGCCTCAACATATTGTCATGTGTTAGGCTGCCATTGGACCATTTCTGCTAGGGCACTTTTTTTTGTTTTCTCCTTTCACGTCTCTCGACTGGAAGTGAACAGGGTATGAGCCATGTTTATCTGAGCACAGCTGTTATCTTCTGTGGGCAGTTTCTCTAGAAACACTAAGGCTAGATGTTCCATTTGACAAACTTTAATGGATGCATTACACATGCTCACCACCCAAAAATGTGATGGCAAAGAAGCGGCAAGGGGATTAGTGGATGAATGCCAATATTAGAGAGTAAGTGGGGAATGACTGCCAGCAACGTTGAAAGTGGGTTGCAAGTACATAGAAAATCTGCCCCTTAGAGGCACTTGTTAAAGGAAACACATTTCCAAATACGTACAGTATAATGTCTATGACCTTGAAGTGTCCACACAAGTTCTCCAAAGCATGAGTCATAGAGCTGCATTGGAGAACGTTTAGGCTTTATGTCATGTCCACCATCCACCATCTATTAAAACCACTGATCCTCTTCAGTATATTGCAATGTACAAGATATCATCACTACAATGTAACATTACTACAATGGTGAATATTATTTGCAATTCCTAATGTGTGCTCAGTTGTCAAAAGGCTTTTTGAGGCCAGGGGTTGTTGGTTTATGTTCAGTAGCTATGAAGAGTGTGCTTCGAAGCGTGCTAGGAGCTCAGCTGTGATAGCATTCTTTTGAACATGTCAGTGTAGGAGATCTCAGGTGGGGCTTGTGGGCAAGGGTGGAACTGATGTCCTCTGACATAAATCTGGTGGTAACACACTGGGACTTATGCCATCCTAATGCTTCGCTTTTTCCTTTTGAGACAGCTATCATGCTTGTTTTCAAAACAGTGAAAAAGAAGGCAGGTGCTATAGCCAATAAGGCTGTTTATTTACTGCAGTGGTGCCACACATCCTGTTTTTTTTCCACATTAGTTCTCTTTCTTCACTGTCTGTCAAGGAAAATTCATCATCCTTCCCAGAACATCATATTGTCCCATTTTTTCCCCCTGAAATTGCACTTCTATCCTCAAATTAATTTTTAAACTATTATTTTATACGTTCCCGTTGGCAGGTCTCTGTTGCTGCAGCCGATGCATAATTTTAATTGATTGTTTGTAGTACATGAAAGTTTACCTTTCCTATCGCCTAGAAACTGTGGACGACGCGCACATGTGCAGTCAGGCATTAAAACTTGCTCTATGATAAAGCCTGTTACCGCCAAAATACCAATATAATTTCTGCTGCAGTCTATCATGATTTAGCAGTCAGCAGAGTGGTTAACCGGTGTTATCTAGGCTAATATTCACAGAGAAAAGTGACAGACCGCCATTGTTTCTTTGGCCTTGGAACTTACACTAGCCATTTATACTGCACATGCACATAACGTTACGGATACTAACGTATCCTCGGTTCTCTGAGTGAGAAGCCGAAACGTACGAGTGGATGATGCCTATCATCTCCTGCTTTTCTGAAGTCATTTTAAACCAACCCTTTGAAAAAAAGGGCAGTAAGCGCACTGACGCGCGCAGGCAACTACTTAGACAGCCCTGCGTGACGTCAGAAAGTCTATATATTGACTGCGCTTACGCTTCAGGTCCTCTTTGCCAAGCTCGCCAGCGTCGGCGATTGAGGCCCGAAGCGTACGTTTCAGCTTCTCACTCAGAGAACCGAGGATACGTTAGTATCCGTAACGTTCGTCTTCCTGATGCTCTGCGTACGCGTCAAGTAGGCACGAAGCGCTCTGACTGGGCACAGAGTAACGGGCACAGAACTGCCCGTCTCAGGAAGGGCTGCGAGCTCAATGACCCTCGAACGAGGGTCAGTAGACAGCACTTTCGGGCGAGAAAAGGGATTCGGCCGCAGCGTGACCCGCGCGTCACCTTGCGTGAACTCAAGACAGTCAGGACTGACCGACAAGGCAGTCAGATCGCTGACGCGCTTCACCGAGACCAGGGCGAGCAGAAGCGCAGTCTTAAGGGAAAGCATCTTTAGACTGGCACTCGACAGAGGGTCAAAGGGCGTAAGGGCCAGTCCACGTAGGACGGTGGCCAGGTCCCAAGTAGGGACCGAAGGGGAGGCAGAGGGGCGGAGCCGTCTGATGCCCTTCATGAAGCGCGACGCAAGGGGGTGAGCGCCTGGGGAAACGCCAGCATAGCCAACATGGCAAGCTGAGATGGCTGCGAGGTACACCTTCAAAGTAGAGGGTGTACGACCCTGATCAAATAGGTGCTGCAGAAAAGCAAGCACCTCGCCAATAGGGCAGACTAGAGGATCACAGCCTCTGTCTCTGCACCACGTGCTGAATACGCGCCACTTCAGTGTATACAACGACCTAGTGGACGTAGCTCTAGCAGCCTGGACGGTCTCTATCACTGCGTCTGACAGGCCGCTCTCTAGGAGACGCGCCCGTTCAGGGGCCAAGCCGTCAGTCTCCACACTTCCGGCTTGGGGTGCCACAGCGACCCGTGAGCCTGCGACAGGAGGTCTCTCCTCAGAGGGAGAGTCCACGTCTGGCCGTCTAACAGTGAGACCAGATCTGAGAACCAGCTCTGAGATGGCCAATTGGGGGCGATCAGAATCACCCTGTGCGCCCCCGCTCTGATCCTGGCCAACACCTGACGCATCAGAGGAAGGGGGGGAAAAGCGTAGAGCAGACCGCGCGGCCACGGGTGTGCCAGTGCGTCTGACCCTAGCGGCGCATCTCGTTCCAGCGAAAACCACGCTGGGCAATGAGCGTTCTCTCTCGAGGCGAACAGATCGACTCGTGCCCGCCCGAAGCGGGACCAAAGGCTGTGCACCACGGCTGGGCAGAGGCGCCAGTCGGTTGCACGCGGAACACCCCTGGAGAGGAGGTCCGCGCCTGTGTTGCGAACACCTGGCAAGTGCGCCGCCCTGATCGACAGGAAGTGGCGAGAGGCCCAGGTGAGCAGCTTGTACGCCAGGCGAAACAGGTCCGGAGAGCGCGTGCCGCCCTGGCGATTGATATACGCCACAACAGTGGTGTTGTCTGTACGCACAAGAACGTGTTCTCCTCTGAGAAGAGGGAGAAACTCCTTCAGAGCGCAGAAGACAGCAAGGAGTTCCAACACATTGCTGTGTAATCTCCTGGAGGCTGTGCCCCATATCCCCCTGGCGGGGCGACCGCAGCAAACGGCGGCCCAGCCTGTTTTGGACGCATCGGTGGTCACCGTCATGCGTCTGGCTATAGCACCCAAGGCGCCGCCTCCGGTGAAGGAGGACGGCCTGCGCCAATGCGCGAGGGCTAGCCACATGCGTCTGGACACTAAAATCCGACGGGCGGGGTTCGACCTGGAGGATACACCTAGCTCCGCTAAGGCGAGCTGCAGCGGGCGTAAGTGTAAGAGGCCGAGTGGGACAGCGCCGCCTGCGGCGCATAGGAGGCCCGTCAGTCTGAGACACAGCCTGGCCGAAACGCAGGCACCGAGTCTGAAATGGCGTAGACACGCCCTGACGTCCTGAAGCCTCTTTGGTGTGAGCGTCGCTCTCATCGAGCGTGAGTTCAGCCTCACGCCCAAGAACTCGACCTCCTGGGAGGGAGAGAGCATGCACTTGCCTAGGTTCACTAGGAAACCCAGACTGTGCAGGTGACGCAAGACCACGTGGGTCTAGCTTCTAGCTTTCCGTGCGTTGACACGGCTTGGAGGGGAGCTCGGGAGGCGATGTCCAGGTGGCAGCAGAGGCTGGTGCAAGGCAACCAGCGACCGCATCCTCAACGCGAGGGAGCTGCAAGAGGCCAATGGCGCTCGCCTTGTCCATCGCGTAAAACGCCGCGTGTCCCTGGATAGGGGCAATGGCGGCGTAGGGAGCCTCCCAGGAGCCCTGCGCATCGGCCACAACCGTGGGGTGAGCGGGGAGGGGGAGAGCATCTGGAGAGGGCAGCGCACCGGAGAAGGGGTCGAAACGCCCTTCCGGATAGCGCTGAGGCGGAGGCAGGCCTAGCCTGTTAGCCGCCTGAGTAGCCAGAGAAGCTAGCTCGGAAGCTAGCTGAGCGGCGTGGGTCTTGACAGCCGGAGGCATATCCTCGACGGTGGCGCCGTGATTGGAGAGGAAGGAGGACATCTCCTCCTCATCCACAGCTTTGATAACTGGCTCGTCATCGGTGTCGCCTTGAGGCGGCGTGGTAGCCGCGGGGGCGAAGAGCGCGCCAATGAAGCTAGTAGGACTAGCCTGGTGGGCCTCGGTTAGCTGGCTAGCTGGTAGCAAGCTAGCCGCTGAGAAGCTAACCGACGGTCAATTAGCCACTGAAGCTCGATCGATGAGCCCAACCGGGTGCGGAGACGCCGGGGAAACATCGAGAGACTGGTGGGGAACAATACCCCTAACGCCAGCGGGGGAAGAACCTGCCCCCGAAACGCCAGTGGAACCCACGAAGATGTTGGCGATAGCTGTAGGGGAGAGGCGTTCGCAAGCCGAGCAGAGATCTGGTCGCGAAAAGGCGAGCATAGCATGCTCGCTCCCCATGCAGATGAAACAGATGGCATGGCGGTCGGAGATCGCCATTGCGCGGTCGCAATCGGTGCATCGGCGAGTAGCCATCTTGCGTCTCGTGGTACCAGAAGTCAGGGACCGGCGTGAGCACTTTGAGCAAGACGGGAAATCCCTCGAAGAGCTTTGAAAAAGCTGTTTTGGTGGGCTTTGACAAAAGCCGTCGGTTTAGAATATTTGCAAAGGCAAACGGAGACAATCAGAAATACACACGCAGTAGCGAGGTGAAAAGGCAAAGAGGACCTGAAGCGTAAGCGCAGTCAATATATAGACTTTCTGACGTCACGCAGGGCTGTCTAAGTAGTTGCCTGCGCGCGTCAGTGCGCTTACTGCCCTTTTTTTCAAAGGGTTGGTTTAAAATGACTTCAGAAAAGCAGGAGATGATAGGCATCATCCACTCGTACGTTTCGGCTTCGAAACGAAAGAGAACCAGTGTTGGGGAGTAACTTGTTACATGTAACAAAATTATGTAATTTAATTACAAAATAAAAGTAACAGTAATCAGTACAGTTACATTGAAAAACTGTGTAATTAAATTACAGTTACATTAAGGAAATATTCCGGATTACATTTCAAATTACATATCTTCTGCAGTGAAACATTTGTCGTCATGATTGAATTGGCAACTCCACCCACTTAACTAAGCAGTCTGCACTTGCGATGATGACTGCAATGTCAGATACAAACTCAGTGTTGGCCTAGCCCAGGGATAGTCAACCAGTCAGAGACCAAGAGATTTTTACTGTGTTACCGCAAGGGCCACATCATTCATGGGCACACATTAATATCACCCCTTTCTGTCACCCACACCCATCCACCCACCCACCCACCATGTGAGGCAGAATGATTTGCCATTATGTTCAACTATAAACTTTAAACTCCCCCGTTTCAAACATCCTGTTTATCTTCATATTTTCGCTTTATTCCCTGCCATTTTGAGAGAGAAATTAACAAATTCACACACATGCACATTTGGGAAGCGAACACACACACACAAACAAAAATTTCAATATTAATGCAAGAGCCGCAAGAGACCAAGCAAAGAGCCGCATGCTGTCCAGGACCGCCGGTTGGCCATCCCTGGTCTAGCCCATTGCAGAAAGTAAAGATGAGCTAGCAATCACACAAAATAGACAACTTCTAGTTAATGCACTGAAGTCTAAGGAGTTTGTAGGGATCTTTACAGCAGTCAGTGTTAATTAATACTTAAAGGGTAATCCACAGTTTTAAAAACTGGAAATGATTGAAAGCTGATGAAATTCATTCAAAATGTGGGAAAGTAATTAAAAAGTAATCAAATTTAATTAGTTACATTACTTTGTTAAAGTAATTGAAATAGTTACACTACTATTACATTTTAGATAGAGTAACTGTAACACATTACATTTCCAAAGTAACTTTCCCAACACTGCATAACAGCAACGCATGCAGAGACTTGTTCCAAACTGACATTACTGCCTATTAACGTGGTTTTGCTTCTTAATTATCAAATATGACACTGTAGAGTAGCATTTTCGAGACAGTATTAGCCAGGTAGAATCATCGTTGTGGACAGTTCAGTCCAAAAACTGGATCAGTTTTTTTTCTTGGAGGCTATGGCTAACTTGTCAGAGCTGTGTGTCAGATTGATGTCTATTTCAAAAAAGAGAAATAAGAATATGTTATTTTATATTAACATATAATATTTTAATATCTCCATAATATCATGCTCTTAGCATCTACATCTCCAATTAATCATAGGCTAAACTATTGAAAGGAGGGGGGGGGACTTTAGGTCTATGTGTTATATATTCTGTTGATCCTGTATCCCAAAGGTTAGGTCTATTACGGAAAAAATAGACTTTCTCTTAGTTTCGTTCGGAGAGAAACTGAATGATAGACCACGGATCACGGATAATATCTTAAGCATCTAAAATAAGCAAGGGCAAACTTACCCGGAAAGTTAAACCGTGCTTCCAACCGAATGCGCATTTGTCTGCAGAACAGGTGACACCGGCAAATAAGTTAAACGATCCCTTGCTGTGCTGACACGTCCTAATAATTAGGCAAACCGTCTAGATTTACTACAGGAATGCACTTGTTAATCCGACAACACAGTAGCTACGCTATAAATAAATTTCAGAAATGTAACTTGTTGCATTGAATTGTTTATCGAAGCGACTAGTGGGTCATCATAAAATGTGTTTTGTTTTTTTCGGTTTCCGTCTACTCCTCAAATTGTGTGCAGTAGGCTATATTACCGTTGTCACTTGTCATTCACAAAATCACATTTTTAAATAGAAATGTGTGCTTAGATTGATCAAAATGCTGTTTCCAAGTGTAAAAAAAGAAAAAGTCTGGCAAGTGGCATCTGGTCAGCTAAATCTGATTTTTTTTTTTTTTTTTACCAGTTAGATAGATTGATAGATACTTTATTGATCCCCAAGGGGAAATTCAAAGCCTCAGCAGCTTAAAAAATCACACACAACATATACTACAGTGTACACATGATCAACAAAACAACATGACTAGATCAACATTACTAAAAAGAACAATAGAATACCAATACAAAGTAGATATGCGCATGAATGTACTGTGGTGTGGTCCAGTATGAGGTGTGTGTCAAGGTAGGAGTCCAGTAGTGCAAGAGTGCAAGGTTAAAAGTCTAGTGACCAGCAATAAATATGTGCATATGTAAAATGGGCAATAAAAAATACAATCATAGCAATTTAACAGTTCTATATGGACAATAAGATAAAAATAGATAGATAGATAGATAGATTGATAGATAGATAGATAGATATTGATCTCCAAGGGGAAATTAAAGGTCCCATCAGCTTAAAAAAAATCACACACAACATATACTACAGCGTACACAGGATGATAAGAAGCAGATCTGATGCTAAATAAGAAAAAGTCATACTGCATGCTATTTCCAACCAGATCTGCTACCTTAAATCAAACCAGTATTGCAGCTAACTTTCTTGACGGCTCACCTCTTGGTAGAGTGGATAAGTATAAATACTTGGGCCTTTGGATTGACTCACAACTTTCCTTTAAAAATCACATACATTCTCTTGTTATGAAGGTTAATTGTAATCTCATGTTGTACCGATCTATTAAATGCTTTACACAGGAGACTAGGTTAAGAATTATGAAGCAACTGTTGCTCCCAATGATTGACTATGCTGATATAATATATCAGAATACAACAGAGTCGAATCTTAAGCCCTTAACAGTTACATTTAATAGCATTTGTAGGTTTGTGTTGAGATGTCACTACAGACCACATCATTGTGATTTGTACGAATTGCTGAAAATCTTGTCACTTAATGCTAGAAGACAGTTCCACTGGTTCCAGGTCATTTTTAAATGTATACACCTTAACTATCCAATATATCTGCAACAATACCTTATACCTCACCATACAAACTATAGACTAAGGCACACAGAACATTTATGTTTTATTGTGCCTCACATCAATAAAGAAAGTGGCAGGCGTGCATTTAAATTCAAAGCTCCCTTCGACTGGGTTAGCCTACCAGGGTCACTGAGATCATTAACATCTCTAAGGCAATTTAAGGGACTGTTGTTTACTTACTTACAAACAATTAACATATGTAAATGCAACCATTAATGCTTGGTTGTTATTAGTAATTTCTTCTCTGTACCTTTGATATGTGGATATAAAGAATGATGTGTTAATTATGATGTGTTAACTTTAATAACTTCTAGGGTTAACAATAACAAAGATAAATACAAAAATAGGATATTGGAGGTAGTGTGTGTGGGGGGATGGAAAGTGAATGTGGTGAATTACTATGTTTTGTCTATTGTACTATGCTTTGTCTTTTGTCTATGTCCAGTCTACTGTACTGTCATCTGTATTGTCTGCTATTTTGAGGACCGTCTTGAAAATGAGATGTCGCATCTCAAGAGGTATTCCTCTTACAAATAAATAAATAAATAAATAAGATCAACAAAACAACATGACTAGATCAACATTACTAAAAATAAGAATAGAATGCAAATACTATGGGTAGAGATGCGCATGAATGTACTGCGGTACAGTATGGGGTGTGTGTCAAGGTGCAAATGAGTCCAGCAGTGCAACAGTGCAAATGAGTCCAGTAGTGCAACAGGTTAAAAGTCTATTGACCGGCAATAAGTATGTGCATATATAAAATGGACAACAGAAAAGCATAGCAATTTAACAGTTCCAGTATAAGTATATGGACAATAAGATAAACATAAAAATAGCCTAATAATATAAAAATTACAATGTCAGTGCATATAGCCTAATAATATAAAAATTACAGCATTAGTGCAAGGATAAGTCATATACGGGTTCATGCATCAGTCAAGTATGAAGGTCAAGTATCAAGTTATTGTTATTGGTCAAGTATGAAGTTACAAGTATAAGGAGGGGTTGTGCATGTGGGCTGATGTAGCCAGTAAGGTCTGTAGGCAGTGTCAACAATACACAGTATTGTAGAAAAATGTCTTGTAAGTGTATAAGAGGGTTAAGGTGCAGATAGAGAGGTGCAGAGAAGTCCAACTCTCCTTTTCCTTTCAGTGAAGCATTGTACAGTTGTATGGCCCTGGGTACAAATGACTTCCTAAGAAGGTAGCCTAATCTAGTGTGACAGGTAGCTGGTAGTTGATGAGTTTCATGGCTAGCCTCTGAAAGCACTTCATAAGTGCAACTGAGCTGTCGTGCCCTTGAATGGTCCTGAAGAACTGAATTCAAATGTTTGGCCTATACATCGATAATCATCTTCTTGTTAAAATGTAGATTTTAGTGAGGCATGATTGAACTCAATGTAGCGCTGGCCCACATATCCAAAAAAAAAGCAGAAAGGGTTTGCCATATATTGCCAGACATGTCTTCAGCTTCACAGTGAATCTTGCATGCAATAGTATCATACACTCTTAAGAAACTGAAATGTCTCTCTTTCTTGTAACTATTGCAGGATCTCTCTGCAAAAACACTTTGTGGGCCAAGGCTAGGCCCTGGGCTATAACCACAGAGAACATGATTAGGTCTAAACTTCTTACCACCTTTGCTCAGTATAAACAAAAAGCAAATTAGTGAGGGAATATTAAGATTCAACATTACTACTTCAACTCAAGCCATTAAACAAAATTAAAACGGTTCACTGATAAACAAAATGTATTCGCCTGCCTTTATGAAACCTTTATGTGGTTAAACATAGAGGATGTCATGGAGGAAGTTATACACTGTTTCTAGCCAATAGATATTAAAGAATACTTACAGTAAACTATGGGTCTTTCAAAGTGTAAAGTCATCACTGTGTGGGCCTTTCGAATTGTTAGTCAAAAGTGTTTACTTTTGCCCATGTTAAAGGTGCTCTAAGCGATGTGACACGTTTTTAGGACTAAAACATGTGTTGTTACATACAGCAAACATCTCCTCACAATCTGCTAGCTGCCTGTCCCCTGAACACACTGTAAAAAACGCGGTCTCTGTAGACAGCCCTGGCTCCACAAACGGCAACAAAACACAGTGAGCAAACCTAGCATAACAAACGAAAACAAAACATAACAGTGTTCCAGCCAATAAACGACAAGGTTCACGAGTCTTTCGGGAGGCATGGGAGGGAGGGGGAGGAGTGAGCTATAACTTATAACGCTTGAACCCTCTCTGGAGCTATCCTCCATTTAGTTTGACAATACTTCGAACGTCAACAAGAAGTGACGTGAAACAGCATCGCTTAGAGCGCCTTTAATTGGTGATCATGAGGGTAAAAAATTTGTGGAATACAAGAGGGGAAGACTCCACAGCCCAACTCTCTCTATGTGACACACACACACGCCTTGATAATATGATAGGTGAACTTATTGTTTGTTTCTCTATCCTACTGGAAATTAGCATAAGGTTCATCTGAGGACAGAAGTATGGTTTAAAATGTCAACATTGTTGATTTAAGATTAACTGGGCACACTTACATAAACATTGAAACAAAAATAGCAATCCCTTTCTGTAAATAAATTGGAATGAAACAAACAGTATCAGTGAATATTTGGTATTGCCTCACCAGTTCTCATGAACATTTCCTTTTCTGTCTCTTACAGCACCTCCCTTTGTATGGCTGATTGCTTCACACATGAGTGGTAGTGCCATAATATGCAAAACCGACTCACTATCGCTCTGGAAACAAAAGCAGGGTAGACTAGGTTGGGGACTGGCTCTCGGTTTATTGCTGGTGAGGTAGCCTGATAAGGCTACATTGAGATAATGCTGTTGGAATTGCCAAATTATAGTTTCCTCTGTGAAAAGACTGTGTGCGCTAAATGGTTGTGTGAGGGTTTTATAGTATTTTCCTTACTCAGCATAGTTCATATTCCTTTTACAAATGTGTCACAATGTAAAATGCTACAGGGCTCTTTTATGTGCCTGCAGTGATAAGGCTACCCCATCTCCCCCACTTTGATCCTGCTCACCCTTTATCATTCATTGACTGGAGAGGTGATCAGTCAGAAAAAATGGTAGCCTACAGCCCAACAGCAGTGGGTCAGTATTCAATGATCTTTGGCAGTGCATGTTAGTGCACACCACATCACTAATTTCTCCATTCTGTATACTGGCTGAATCTCAGTGATCTATACCCTGAACCCTCAAAGGTATAACTGGCATGAATAAACCTCTTGATAAGGAAATTAAATCCAATTAAAGTGAAACACTGGTACGGAGGCTATCAAAGGTGTTTTTCACCATGGGCATGAATCAGAATTTCATTCAAAAGGTAAATTATGTCAGTAGCTGAGTTTTGAAGTTTGACCACCAAGCCAAATTCCATTTGGCTAGAGGCAAAATGCCATTTTAAAAATAGCCCTGCTAAAAAGGCTAAATGCATAGCAGTCCCTCCACCAGCTTGAGTTTGAGGTTTGTGCACACTTAGTTTTTGACAAGTCCTGGGTACACAAGCTGTTCATGTTTGGGGGCTCTGATAATGCTATGACCAAAGTGTCATGATATGTGCCTTTTTGTTGGCCTATAAAATTAACATTTTGGATGTGTCTAGCCTAGTATCAGAGGTATGTTATGGTTAACTTCAAAACTCTACCTATACTAACATAATTTCCCTTTTCAACGAAAGTTTGACTTCTGAAAATGAGCCTTAAAAGCTTTAGGACTGGTGTATCACTATAAGTCTTTGAGGGCTCAGGGATGGGGATTGAGAATATGAGTCAACCTGTGATGTGTATATGTATACATAGTATGACACAGAGGAATGTAAGGGACAATAGAGACTGAGTGTAGCCTAATTAGTACAAGTAGTACATGTAGAATTTGTTTTCTCTGATTACCACACTACACACCACACATATATGCAACATATCACACAGCTACACAAACCACACAAAATGTAATGTTATGTTCAAGATTTATTTTTGTGTAGGTAGCCTATGACATATATCATTTTCCAAGACAATTGTCATTTTATCAGTAAGACACCTGCATGTCAAAATAGATTTCTAATTAAGATAAATAGTATTAAACTCTAAAGGCTAGGCATGTTTTTTTGCCTTAAACGTTATCTTTACAGCCTCAAATAGAAAGTAGGCCAACAGCCTCCGTTAGTAGGTCTACTATAGCGTGCAGGTTATGGTCTGCGTTGCCCCAACAAAAGTTGCATGTTATAGGATAGGATAGTGGAAGTAGACTTAATTGATTTTACTACTAACATGTGCTGACATTAATATGTGCTTTAGAAGTGTATGAAATTTGTGTCAGTAGGGACACAGTCCTCGTAGAAAATTTGGAAGGACTTGTCTACATAGGTGTTCTTTCGCAGAAAGCCCTCCAGCTTCTGAACTGACATCTCGACCACCTCTCCATCGTCCTCATTGAGGCCGTGTACGGCGTAAGCCGGGAACTTGGCGCGCTCTTCAAATGGTGCGTTATGGTCGTAGTCCACGCAACAATATGCAGACCACAAGTAAGAGGGTACGGCAACGCGGTACATGTTGTGTCTGCGTATCATGCTGCCTGATGTAATGACTCCGGTTACCATATAGGCCGTTCCACGACAGTAGTTGTTAAACCGACGGCGAAGGATGTGCTCGTGCTTTTTCCACTGGCCAATGTTGAACTTGCGGGCCTGAGGGACGACGTTGGTAAGGGTGTATGTGGCTGCCTTGTCGTCGAGGAGGAACTGGTGCTCGTCGGGATTCAGGTGACCACGTTCGAACTTCACTGTGTTGGAGTAATCCTCCAGGACTGCTTGGGCGTCCTCAAAGCTGTCGTGGATGTTGTTCTCAAGGGGAAATGGTTGCATCTCTCTATGTGCACTGACAGTGGACAGCTATTGGTTGCAGAGAAGAAATTTCAGACATAAATACACCTGTGTTTTCAATAAGTATCACAACACATTAATCTGATAGCCTACACTATCAATTGTCCATATACACACATTTTCAAATAGCAATTGTACCTGCGGCTCATACATCCAAGGCACGTCAACATTCTTGGATCCATCGTTGCGCTTAAATGTGTAGGCAGAGTAGACAGGAATATGGTTGACTATATCGTACAAACTGACAAAACGCGCTTTGCCGTTGTAGCGCTGGCAGATCTTCTTCAGGTTGTTCCCCTCTAGTCCCCGGGGTGGTGTACCCATAAACAGGAATTCTCTGCATTCAGGTGAGAAGTCTTCCTGTACCTCGGCCCCGGCCATGGCAATGACCAGGAAAGTAAAAACAAGTTTGGGTAGCATTATGAATCAGCAAGGCCACAGAGAAAGTGTGGCAGAACCTAGCTATCACATTTGTGAATGCTACTATTCATTATCTCTTCACTATAGTGGAAGGGAAGCCTACTTTACAACTCTAATTTAGCTGATGTGTGTTTTAGTCACTCCCTTTTTCACTCTGTGTATAATACGCGCGCGCACTGACACACACACACACACACACACACACACACACAGAGACACACTAAATGCTTTAACTGGGATTTAGACTGAGATAAACAAAAGATACAAATGTTTCAATGGTTATTCAATTATTCAGAACAGTTTAGCGCCTTATCAAATTCCCTGCCTGTGCAATCTACAAAGCAAAATCTATTATCTATCTATTATTATCCAAAATGTAGATATAAAAATGTCCTATAAACATGAACATAAACATGTTCAGCACATAGGTTGAACATCGTTTTGCAATCTATTACATTTTGGTGTCTTGTCATAGGGGGGCTTGTACTACATGTAATGGTAACTTGAAGAACATTTTTTTCATCAGTGACGTTAGGGGGCAATGTGGTACCATTATATTTTATACCCATCCAGTGAAGTTGGTCCCCAGTGAAAGTCTTTACTGATAGGTTAAACCAGTCACATGTTATGCAATGTGCAGCCATATTTGTAAAACACAAACAACTAGACGACCGAGCGAGGCAGAGAAAACTCTCGGCTAGCGTTGCAGTTAAAGAGAATCGTTTTACTTGTACACACGATTAGAATTAAACGATATAGTTACAAGAAACTGGAAATCAGCATATTAAAGAATTGCCACGGTTTAGTTTCGTGTCTCACGCGTGGATTAATAAAAGGACAACCGAACTTCTGAAGAAAGCTTAGCTAGCTAGCTGGCTAGCCAGCTAGCCTGCTATCAGCCTGCAAAGAAAGGCAAGTTGCGAAACAACTTAATGTTGCTAATTCTCACATGTGCATTCATTCATTGCATCTAATTTAATGTGTTTCAAGTAATTGAGTAGTTTTGCACGTAAAATGTAAAGTTACTGGTTGTTGCATGAAAATGCATTTTATCAGCCAATCTTAGCTACGTTTGGCTCTTGATTTTTAAATAGTCTAGGCCTGCAGCTTTGCAGCACCGAAATAAATTTAGTGGGCAGTCCTCGTCGTCAAAATGGGGGTGTGATCGGTAACATAGTTTCAATGTGCCTGGCTCCTGGGCACGATTAATTCTATTTTATCAATAACGATGCAAGTGGATGGTCTTTATATTTGAACGGTGATGTGCGCGTGTTGATGTGATTATGATATGCATAACCACGTCGCAAGAGCGCTGCTAACGTTAGCTAAGCTAGTCATCCATATGCATAATACTTGACGTGAGTAAACGTTAACATTAACCACCATTAACATTGGTAGCCTATGTAGTTGCACCTTTTCCTCCAACTTCAATTTACTACGAGCAAGATAGCCTAACTTTTTTTTAAAGCCCAGTCTAAACGGGCCATTTCCCTCCTTTTCTGCATTTTCTCTGTGTCTTTGCTGCACCCCGAAGTAATAAAGTTCTAACGTTATGCACTGTAGACAGTCACGTTAGCGTTAGATATGTTGTAAGTTTACGTTTTTTTTCTAACTGAGAAAAAAAGTGATTCAAAACATAGACTCTTCCTACCTTTATTGAGTGAAAATACGTTGAGAAATAACCGATGAACGATACATCTATTTTAAATCTGAGTGTGTTTTTATTTATTTTTTTAAAGATATTTGAATTTAGTATTAGACTAAATCATGTATGAAAATTGAGCTTCAATTGTTTTGCCAGGATAACGGATTACGTTTTATTCGAATAGCTTGGCCATCGCATATAGTTTGTAAAGGTTCAGCATCGAAAGTTGGGGGGTGGGGGTGGGCCTACTGCTTAGAGAACAAGAAGAGATGTGAAATAATGCATTGCTAGTTTCTCTTGGGCCTGAAGTACATCAGATGACGAAGTTAGAAAAGTTTATTCTAATACTGTGTAGTATTAGACAATATGCCTCCATTGCATGTATCAGTCCTGAGATTACTCTTGTTCTTTACAGGTGTTAGGAGCCGGAGAGACTGGCATTACACCCATCAGGACACCAGGACAGTGCAAGAGGAAAGCAGTCTGGAGAGGGCATAACTAAATCAAAGTCCTCTTTAATCTGCAGAATATGATATTGCATTAGATACTACAAAGCTTTTGTCAGCTTTTATTACGCTAACATTTTTGATCACCATTAACACTGAGTTTATATCACAACTACCAGTCAAGCCCTCTGAAGGGTTGTCATTTTGCTCTGAAATAATTCGATTTCTGACGGTCAGATTGGTAGGGTGCAGCTTTAGGGAGCTCGTTTTTGTTTGGCCACTCTTCCCTGTATTGATTCTGGCAGCTACTGGCTAACTGTCCCTGAGCGCACACCCTGTCAAGTTCATCTCAGAGCACTGCACACAAGAACCAAAAACAAGAAAAAGTCTTTTCAAACCAACACTTGATCCAGGCTTTTCCTTTGGAGGAGGTAAGGACTTTGTCTACATTGTTGTACTTTTACTGGGGGTGACTGTAATGTGTACTACCTTGTTTGCCTTTCTTTGTTTGATTATTTTATATTTACAAAATAATTATTACATCATTCATCAAGTGATCTGATGTTTTTTTTTGTTGTGCTTGTTTGCATCGAATGTCTCTCACTATTTAATTTGACCTTTATCACTGGGTTCTATTTAGTGGTGGCTCGATTGCATTTTAATGCGCTGATTGAGGCAGAACGTTATGTTATGTGTTAGCCGGCGTGCGTGTAACATGCTCCATGATTCTCCAAACAGAAACATCTCACCCCACACAGAACAGGAATATGACTGCAGAGTCCCTTAACTTCGGTCCAGAATGGTGAGTTGCATTCAAAGGACTATCTAGTGTGCTTGTGTGTGTGTGTTTTTTTTTTTTTTTAATATACATTAGATATTTTTTTGTTTATTTGTTGCTGCACCCACATGTAATGATATGATAAACCTTTTCTGATCAGTGATGTGTTTGCTAAGCTGAAGGAATTAAATCTTCAGCTTCAAGGCAAAGACAAGCATCATTGTGTTTGTGTGTGTGTTAATGTTTTGAATGTTAACGTTACATCTGGTGCCATAATGTTAATCTACTGATTTAGAGATGGAAGCTGATGTTGTTGAAGTACATCATTATAAACCTGCCTGAGTGTGTGTCTGTGTGTGTGAGAGAGGGTGTCAGACTTATTTGAACACTAAAATGATCATCCACATGTATTTGAGTCAGCAGATTCTTCAGGATTGTTTTGATGACTTAAGTTTTTTTTTTTCTTTTCAAAGCTAAAAGTGAGGCCTTTAGACACCTCCTGTGAACAGGTGCCTTGGTCTATCTGTCACACTGTTCTTATACTGTCCATTCCACAGACAACTTTGAAACTTGAACCGCTAGCTGAAATTATTTTTTTAGTACCTGCAAGTAATCATGCCAATGGTTGAAATTCATATGATTGTAACTAAATAATAAGTTACTCTATACTCACATTGAAGTCATTGTCGTGTTGTTCTCTGACTTATTTTCTGAATACACTGCACACTGAACATTCAGTGCCTCCAGTGCTTTGTATAGAAATGGCTGAGATCACATGCGTCTTTCAGATCAAATGTATTGCTACCACGAGGGGGAGCACTCAGCTCAGTCATTTCAAAGGATAGCCAGTGTTTCCCACACATAGACGAATTTGTGGCGGTGCGCCACAGATTCGACACTGGCCGCCACATATTTTATTTAGTTATATTTTATTTAGTTCACATAGTTTATTTCTTTCTTTTTTTTAACGCTATTTTAAAAAATACGCATCATATTCATTAAGCTGCAAATCTTTTCACTGCTCTCCCTGCGTCTCTGTCACTCACGCGTCTCTCTCACATAGCCTACACCAGCGTTTCTCAATGTGTGGGGTGCGCAGAGGTAGCCTACTGCAGGTGGGGCGCGAGGAATCGGAATAAAACATTTTATGTCTGTCTTTAGCCTACTCAACAAAAGAACACCCACTCACAATGGATTCATAATTAGCACGTAAACCCCTTAAAACGCATTAAAAGATAGAAAACCAGAAAAATTAAGCCTGCCTGAAACCATATTGAGACAAATAATAATAGATGTCGGCATAAATTGCGACAGGCTACACAACGGCTACATAATGTGTGTACCGGTATTACGTTTAATGGTTAAAAAATGGACAAATTTGATACAAGCAGTGGCACAAAAATGGGGTATGCAGTATTTGCTGTGCATATGGGCACAGCCACAAAATTTGGCGAGAATGAGAATAAGACAGGCGGACAAAAAAAAAAATGAAAAGTCAAACAAAAAGAAAGTATGATGATGCATTTGCGTACGCTTGGAGACTTTACACCCAAATCACGCTAATGAGCCCATCACTTTTTTTTTTTCAACGAAACTTGCAGAATACCGTTAGTAAAAGCTGCATTCGCGAAAGATGTTCTCCGCTCTTTGCAAGGAGATGGGAGCTGATCATAAAGCTGTGCTGTTTCACAGTGAAGCCAGGTGGCTCTCCCGTGGCAAAATGCTGTCGCGTGTCCTTGAGTTCAGAAAGGAGATACAGGTGTTTTGGAGGAAGAGCACATGCATGAGGCAGTGGGCAAATTTAATGCTAAACCATTACTGATTAAACTGGCTTAGGCCTATCTCAGTGATGTGTTTGCTAAGCTGAAGGAATGAAATCTTCAGCTTCAAGGCAAAGGCAAGCATCATTGTGTGTGTGTGTGTGTGTGTGTGTGTGTGTGTGTGTGTTTTGAATGTTACATCTGGTGCTATAATGTTAATCTACTGATTTAGAGATGGATGCTGATGTTGTTGAAGTACATCATTGTAAACCTGCCTGTGTGTGTGTGTGAGAGAGAGCGAGAGAGAGGGTGTCAGACAAAGCAACAGCCCAGTCCAGCCACCACACATTGCCTTCAGATCTGTGGGAAACACTGATAGCAGTCGCAGCAGCTAAGAGCTGACTTTTGGCTAAACCGTACATCTTCCAGTCGGCTGTACCTGCTAATGTGTTAGTTATTACTGTAGCAGATCCAGAGGTCACTCTTAATGAAGGATCTAGTTGTGATGGGAAGTTGAAGGTTTTCAAATGTGTAACATACATTTACAAGAAAAGGGTTTAAAACGCTGAAGTATGATTTACACCATAGGTAAATATAGAATTCCTGTCTCTCCAGTGTGTGGGCGTATGGCTGCATTCTGTTTTATTTATAGGAACATGCAATCATGGCTACCTACAGACAATGAGCAGGTCTACTTGCAATCTTCGGGTTTGGCTGTGAATGTGACTTTTGCTAATCTTGTTTTGTTAATCTTGATTACTCTTTTCGACATTAAGTTTGGGGGCGTGAAAAATGAGTGTGAGAGAGGAGTTGCAACAGCTTGTAAATAAACTGTTCGCCATGCTTCTAAAACATCAATGCAGACTGCAGGCTTTTACAACCCACTGCTACTCCATACCTGCCAATTTGTATGTGTTTTTCGAAGCAACCCCGCATTATGCCTTATCTATTTTATAAGTATGCAAATCTAGTGAGTTTGTCAAATTTAAAGTTAACCATAATTTAAGGGCAGGATACAGTGTTGCTGCACACTGCAGAAAATTGCCTGCTGGATAAAGTTTCGTATCGAAGTATTCAATCACCTTGGCTCTCTGGTAGAAAAACAAAGAAGAAGCGTCAAGCTAGAACGACTGATGCAGAAGCGTTGGCAGCACTGACCACTTTGCTAGTGTTCCCTGTGTCAGTTTATGAGCTGCTTTACAACAGTAAATAGTCTTGGAGTGAAATTTACACAAGTTAACAAAAGCAGGCTAAAATGAAATCTTACAGACAGGCAAATTGCTTATATCAGTGATTATATTAGTGAATTCCCATGTACTTTTTTGCAGTAGCTGTGCTGATATAGACATTTCATAAAATGTTAACGTGCATTTGTGCATAAAATAAATTTTTATTAGATGGCAACACAAACATCAATAGGCTAATGCAGTAGGATAACAGGATAACAACCTCTCATGTCATGCCATTGAGGATATATTTGCTGTTCTTGTTTGACAAGTTGTGAAATTAGGAAATTTGGAATATTGTAATAAAAAAGAAAAAAAATATATAGGCAACTCATGATGAACGAACAGGCTGAAACCTACAGTATATGCTTTAATGTAACCCACTGTGAATAGTAAAAAATGTGAATTGATATATACTTTTTTAAAGTACATAATGATGTATGTTTAATGATGAATAATTTAGCCATGTTTTCTACTTGAGCAAACATAACCAGGAAAATGTGGTGAAGTCTTGGTTATTAGCTTTTTGATAACTATCGACTATACTAGTGACCATAACATACCTGATCATTCACATCAACATTGACCTGGTTGACCCAACCAAAGCTATAGACCTCCGTGGGAATCTCTAGGTATGATTGGGTTCTATCTGCTGAGTCTCTGTATACCAGAGGATGCTTGGTCTGTTAAATGTGAGGATATATACTATCCAAACTTAGTTGTATGATGATAACCTATTTGGTTGTAGTTTCCGCCAATGAGGTGCTACTAAAAAAAATTCAAGGTTGGCAGGTATGCTGGGCGATTAATCGAAAAATAAGCATAATCGACATTTAGAACCTATAATCAATCAAAATTTTCCAGGTCAATTATTTCAATTAATTTCCCTTCTGGAGTCACGTGACCCTGCTCTGTTATGTTATTCCGCCGACATGTCGAGCATGGAGAACTTGAACACTGAGACATTTGAGATCTCTCACTTGTAATATGTGAGCATATTTACTGTACAAAACTTACCAGTGAACTATGAGGTGGGAAAAATCGTTCATTAATTGTAATCAAGATAAAATGTTCAATTAATCGAGATTTTCATTTTAGGCTAAATCTCCCATCCCAATCCTCCAGTTGTGGATGGTGAATGTGGCTATGTCTTCAATAGTGGACTGAGAGCCTGTAGGACCTCAAGAATTTTTGCTAAAACCATACAGTTCTGTGTCTGGTGTTGTTTAAGCTGATGCGATGCGATCGTAATGTGTCTTCCTTTCTCTGCTCAGGCTCCGTGCACTATCTCGAGGGGGGAGTGTCACCTCTCCTCCTCCATCACCCGCCATGCCAAAGTCCAAGCTGGCCGACTACCGCTACGGCCGTGAGGAGATGCTAGCACTTTATATCAAAGATAATAAGGTAACCTGACATTGCACAGTCTTGTTAAATTTGATTCATTGTTGAATGCTTTTTTCCATCCTTCACATTGTCATACTTGTTGGCTTAGTTCATACTTTGTGGCATACTTGCTGAAGTTGGAATGTAATTGAATGCCCTTTAAAGTCTCCATGCCCAGTCTGTATACTTCTTCCTCTTTGCTTGTTTATCTTTATTTCAATTCTTCCTCTCCCTTTCTGTCCCCATCTCTTTGTGTGCGTGTGCATGTGTGTGTAGGTCCCAGAGCAGCTGCAGGATAAGGAGTTTGCCCCCGTGCTGCAGGATCAGCCTCTGCAGCCTCTGGCCCTGGTGCCTCTGACGGAAGAAGAGCAGGTAGAGCCTTGTCCATCTTTGCACTTCACCCTAATTTCAAGTTAAAATGGAGGTCTTTCTGGGTTGTGGCTGGATGAGGCCTGAAATGCTTCTTTGTGTTCTCTTTTGTTCTCCCTTGTTCTGGTTTTAACCCCCAATCACCCCCCTCCCCTGTTTTTTGTTTCATTGCCTTGTCTGCACCTTGCACTTGTCTTCGCGGCTCTCTTCTCCCGGTAGAGGAACTTCTCCATGTCCGTGAACAGCTCCGCTGTGCTGAGGCTCATGGGTAAAGGGGGAGGGGCCGCTCCTGTGGGTGTGGCCCGTGGCCGAGGGAGTGTTCGAGGAGGAAGAGGTGAGCCAGAACACCTGAATTATAACCTTCAGATTTAACCCATGAGAATGAGAATCAGTTTTATTGGCTATGTATACTTGCACACAGGGAATATGACTTAGATGTTGCTCTCTAGACAAGCGACAAGGACATCCATCAGTATTCATACAGTGCGAGAAGTACTATAGACACATGATGGGCATCAACACAACACAATTTACAATACACTTAGGCAACATTATGTACAAACTTATACAATTATATTAAATTATACAACAATAGGTGCAAAGCCATCATAACGTAAACATAATGGTGTGATCATAATAGTGTCTATGGCAGTGATGATGGTCATATAGTGTCCACTCACGCTGTCACATGTTGATATGCATCTACTACTAGTTTACTATGGGCCACCAGCCTGGAACCAGAGTATAAGCACCAGGGTTCCAGATGGCTTATAGGGTTATGGGTCAAGTAGCCAACTGAGAAGAATGTTAGAGCATTCCACATAAAGAAAACAAATTGTAACGGCAGTAATCTATGATTAAGCACTAGTTGTCATGGCAATAGTTCCAAGTTTAGTGACAGCTAAGTCTTACCCAGTCTAGTAAAAACTCCTCCCTGCACTGGGCACTATATATAAACGGGGTATTCTGTTGTGTAGACTTTTTCGGTGCTGAGATTTTGTAACATATTAAGGTGTGTTTTTGGTGTGTCTGCGTCCACATAGGCAGAGGAAGAGGTGAGGGTGGGTTCTACCAAAGAGGTCCCGAAGAAGGTGAGGTGGGATTTGGCCGCAGCAGAGAGATGCATCGCAGCCAGAGCTGGGACGACAGGTACGTCAAGCGGGTCACATGAACCTTAATTCACAAGCTCCCTGACCAGCCTGCTGACCTGCAACCACATTTCTTTCAACCACACAACACTGGCATACTGGTTGATTCATTGACTGATGCATTGTTTTTTAAGTGTCATATTTACAATGAGTAATGTCGTGCAATTTAACATTTTTTCTCTGATTAATGATCAAACTGTTGATAAATTGGTCGCTGCTTTGAGCTAAAAAAATCCCTAGAGATATTGATTAAGAAAGTTTTTCTGAAAAGTAGTGTGATTTATGAGTCAACTTCTGTTGACTCCGTTTTTAAACGCTCTGTCGTCTTCTCCCCCTGTGGCTGGGCAGAGGTGAGCGGCGCTTCGAGAAGCCCCTACGGAGGGACGGGGTGCGCGTGGGTTTCGAGGAGGCGGGCGCCGGTTCACGCAAGGACTTCTCGCGCTCCGACAGCGACAACTGGCGCACGCTGAGGGAGGAGCAAGAAGAGGAGGACGCCTCCGAGCCGGGAGGGAGCTGGAGGACTGTGGGAGGCCGACGTGACGGTACACACACACACACGACATGATGCACACATACACACAGTTTTGCATTTGACATCAATCTTGCCTTTAGACATTTATGCTTAGATGTGCATGCATCACTTAATTTCATGACTACAGTCAGGATTGAAGGTGCATCTACGGTGATTCTACAATTTATAAATGTTGTCATTTTACATTGACAACGTTTTGAACTATCAATTATCTTTGCCAACGTGAATAAATTGTTGAAGCACTGTTGAAGCACTGTTGAAGCACTGTTGAAGCACTTTTGAAGGTGTTAACATTGCACTGAAGTGAGTTCACTAGTCCTAATGCTCTTTCTATCCCCCTGGTTTAATCACCTGTCCCTGGCCTACAGACGGCGGTCCTCGCTCAGCCGGGTGGCGAGACCACGGCGGGCCGCGGAAGAAGTTTGACTTCGACTTCAACCGCGAAGGGGAGGGTGGTCGCCGGCGAGCCGGAAGCGACGGCATGGATGACGACCGCGACGGGCTGCCTGAGTGGTGCACCGACGAGGAGGACGGCGAGATGGGGACCTTTGACTCGTCTGGAGCCTTCATGTGCATCAAGGTGTGTGTGTGTGTGTGTGTGTGTGCGCGCGCGAGATGAAAAGTTGGAGCACAATCTAAGTAACGTGATGGTGTGTTATGTCATTTCTGTTTGCTAAATGGGTCCCGCCCACTCTTCATTTCTTCATTATGCCGCTACTTCTCTTTACTGCAGTAGTATGTTTTGATCATTACCTTAATCTGCCTATAAAGGGAGAAGTGCATTGAAACTTTGTGCTTTGAGTGACGTAATCTGTTTCTGCAGCTAGTGACTTGCAGGTTCTTGCATTAGATTGGGCTGACCTGCAGTAAATTCTCTCCCCAGAGCTCCTCCTCCTTCTTTAAATTCTGTTGTCTGCAGCTGTTGTTGGCTCTGCCTCGCATCATATGCCAGTCAATTTCCCCCTTGGCCTCCTCTGACATGTGTCTTTCCTGTGATGTGTGTGTGTGTGTGTGTGTGTGTGTGTGTTTGTCTGGTGCAGAAGAGCTCCCGGGACCCCATCCCTGAAGACCAGGAGCTGGAGTTTGAGTCCCTTGAGGAGGACAGAAGTGGGGATCAGAAAGACAGTGCTGGGGAAGGAGGTGAGTGGGCTGCCCCGTGTGCCTGCGGGAGTCTATCAGTCTCTCTCGTCCCATGCTGTTCCGTCTGAATAGATTTACATCCATTAATCTCTGTCTACGTGCACTCCTCTTCTCTTTCTGTCTACGTGCACTTCTCTTCTCTTTCTGTCTACGTGCACTCCTCTTCTGCGTTGCCTTAAAGGAGAAGCTTGGTGTGAATTGATCCATAGTCCTGTTGTTCAAGGTCACTGATTGTTGTCTGTAAAAAAAATAAATAAACTTCAAATTTTGATGCACCATAGACCCAAATACAATACAATCTAATGGCATGGTGAAATTAAGTTATTGTGTCCCATTCACTTAGTGTAAGTTGCCACTTCTTTATTTGTTTTTATTTAAAAAACATTTTTTTGTTCGTAGTCGTGAAGAGAAGGGCTATAAAATGATTTACAACAAACTCCTTTAGTAACTGGTACTTGCTCTTGGAGCAAACATTGTAAGGAGAATGTATATGTTTACGTTGTCAGTCATGTTTGTCATGTGTCATCCACATCATTGCCTCTCTCTCTCTCTCTACAGAAGAGGTTGATCTGCTGGGTGCCTGTGAGTCAGAAGTGAAGAGCGGGCCTGCCTCCTCGTCCTCCTCCTCCTCTCCCCCTGCCCTGTCCCTCCCTCCACCTTGTCTGTCTCTGCCCACCTCTGCCAATTCAGAGCCAGTGCTCCTCACTGCCGCACCTCCAACAAACTCCGCTCGGGAGCCTGCTGAAGGTGTGTGTGTGTGTGTGTGTGTGTGTGTGTAGGCCAAAAGAGAGACAGAAAGAGTTTGGGTTTGTGTGTGTGTGATTGTGATGCATATGCTGTGAATTTCTGACAGTCTGTTGACCCTCGATTCTTTTGATGTTACTGTACTACTGCACCTAATGAACATCTTTAGTATTTGGATCTGCCAAATTCTTTAGTGCAGTAGAATTTTTCAAAACTTTTGTGCAGTAGATCCTGGTTTTACGTTGTCTAGTCATTACTTTCTTGCTTACCTGCCAATAACAGCTGTTACATAATAGTATTTTGTTAACCAACAGCATATTGAATGCTGAAAATGCAAAAAAAGTTAAACAAGCAGCTAAACGTAGGTAGAAGTTTGGGTGCAATGATGGCCCGAGAGCGAGTTGTAGCACTTAACAGGCCTGTAACGTGTCCTTCCAGATGCTGCACCACCAGGGGGCAGCAGCAGCCAGCCGAGCACGGGCTCTTCCCTGAGCGTGTCCTCCCCCCCTGCCTCTGCCCTCGCAGGAGCAGACCTCCCACCAGCAGGGGGAGACAACGAAGAGGAGGAACGCATGAAGCACTTGCAGCAGGTATGCAACCAGGGCAATCCCAGTCACTTGGCCTCATAAGCTGCCCTATGACTTTAAATTGGCCAAGGTGAATTAGCAGTCAAAAGAACAAATTTGTTGTTATTTCATTTCAGTGTAATGAAAATATTTCCTCTTGGTCAAATTCATATTGCACACTATTTATACTGCTCACTCCTTTTTATGTAATACTTCTTGATTTTCAAAATTTAGTAGAGGTGGGTGGCGATGGCTCCAGATTTGGCAGCTGAAGTAAAAACTAATAACTAAAAGGGCTCAAAGATTTGATTTAATGAATCATTTGCTTGAGCATCTGAATTTATTTTAAATTTGAAAACATGGAATCCCCAGAGTTTTTGACTAAAAAGGCATTTTCTGTTTATATAATGCGCTGCTCAGCATTTTTTTCCCCCTGCACTGTGTGTGTGTGTGTGTGTGTGTGTGTGTCACAGGAGGCAGAGAAGATGGTGGCGTCGCTTCAGGACACCTCGTTGGAGGAAGAGCGCTTCACACAGGCTCTGCAGGAGAGCCATGGTGTAGGCGTCGGTGTCGGGGTTGGTGCTGGGGTGGGAGCCAACGTCCCCGGGCACTCTCATCCCCACCCACACCAGGCGTCAGCGTCGGCCGCGTCCGCGTCTGGCACGCACAGCCACGGCCACCCCCACCCAACCTCCTCCCACTCACTGGCGCACCCGGCCAGCGCACTTCCGCTCTCTCACGAGTCGGCCATGAAGTGGTTCTACAAAGACCCCCAAGGAGAGATTCAAGGTAGGCACACACACACTCACACACACACACCTTGCACCTCACACATCTCCCACAGTCTTCAATTGCATAGAAAAAGGATTGTTTAGAGCATGTCCATGTTTGTTCTTTGCAGCGTGAAAACATTTCAGTCCTGCTGTGGACATCTCCAATATCTTACCTTTGGTCATCTAGTGAATGCTTCTTGCTCATCCTGCCATTTCTTGTCCTTTTTCCATTATGGGGAGTTATCCCCCTTATGTCTTTTAACATCCTCTGTGCCTAGGACTATTATCAATGATTGTCTTTCTCTTGCCCACGCACACACAAACGTACACTTTTTTTTTCTCCCTCTAGCTAACTCATGCAGCCTTGCTTTCTCTTGCAGCCTTGCTTCTCTCTCACTCAAACACTTTTTCTCTCTCTCCTCCCCAGGCCCATTCTCCACAGTGGAGATGTGTGAGTGGTTCCAGGCGGGCTACTTTACCATGACCCTGCTGGTCAAGCGGGGCTGTGACGAGGGCTTCCAGCCCCTGGGGGACGTCATCAAGATGTGGGGGCGCGTGCCTTTCTCCCCTGGGCCCTCTCCTCCACCCCTGCTGGTGAGTGTGCCTGCACACACACACACACACCGATCCTTTGGGGCATCTGAACCAGCTGACCTTATTATAGGTCATAGATATTCAGTAAACCATATTAGACATTTTTTGTCCTTAGCTTTTTTTTCGGCTGTGTAAAGAAGTCTTGTGAATTGCTTTCCTCCAGAGCAACATGGACCAGGAAGTGTTTAAGAAGCAGCTGGAGCAAGTGGCCACGGCTGCCTTATACCAGCAGCAACTCCAGATGCGCTACCAGCATATGAACAGGTAACCAGAGATGCTTTGAGATATCAGAGTTATTCCTAATAATGCTGTCTAACACTAATCAGGGCTCGAAATTAACTTTTTTTTTTTCCTTGGTAGCACTGGTGCTCCCAATTTCAAAAATTTAGGAGCACCCACCAAAAATTGCAATACCGTTGTTTTTCATTAGCTGCAACACGGGTTTAAATTTAGTGAAGACAAGCTCTTCTTTGGCGATAGTGTAGCCTACTGTTAACATTTTTAAGTGAAATTAATACCTGCCAACCTGCAATTTTTTTTGGAGTAGCAAGGTAATCCAAAATTTTCCTTAAACAGAACTTAACCATAACTGAAAAACATATTGTCCTGTGGTACGTTACATGTCTTAAATTGTATTAAAAATAAAATATAGTAGGGCCTAACCTATAATGGCCTTAATAATATTATATCCATATTCAATGAAATACAAGCTATGCGTTGTGCTGGAAAGCACTGTCATTTATGAATAATTACTGCAGCTTATATAGGCGCACATGATGGTCTAATTTAAAGATAAGAATGGCCTATGTATAGAAATGAAGGTATTTCTACATTAGCCTGTTGCTCCCTGATGGCTAGGGTAAGCAAAAATCATAAATGCGCACTATGCAAAACGCATGAATAAGCAGTTTAGAGGAACGTTTGTTTATGTTTAGCACCATTCTCCCCTTTAAAACCAGCAACATTATGAAGATGATAACAAAATTCGTTACTTTCGTTTTAACGTTTTCTCAATTATTTTCTTGTTGCGCATTTGGAATGTAAACTAGCACTATGATTAGTCAAAGTCCAGCACGTTTCCAGCATGTTGCTGGCCAATGCGTACGAGTTGCCTAGTGCGCGAGCTGAACTCGAAGTCAATCAATGGCTTTTTGCGTAATGTTGTTATGAAGAAACAAATCGCACACCGTAGTTTGATGTCTAAATGCATATCTGCTATGCAAAATGTGTACAGTTTGGCAGGTATGAAAATGACGACAGGTCGCACAACAACAATTTCAGACACTCGCACCAATGCTCCCAAATATATTTTGAAGTCGCATAGATGAAATTTTGGGAGCATATGCGACAATTCGCAATTTCGAGCCCTGCTAATACACATTTAAACGCTTATGCAATGCCCATCCGATTAAGAAACCTCCAACCTAGCAATCCAGTAAACTGTCACTATGATAGACAAGTGTAATCTATTGTTATAGCAAAATCTATTTAATCCATTACAGTTTATTATAGTAGTATTGTAGTCTACTATGATAGACTACATTTGGCACAACATACACATAATTATCACTGAAGATGTTTTCCCAGCGTATGCGCAGTGATCTATTTTACACGCACACACAAATGTATTCATAAGCATGTGAACACCTCCACAGGAAAAGCTCCAGATGAGAGGATGCCGCATGAGCAGATGAGCAGTAATTCAAAGCTATTATATAAGCACAAACAGAAATATGTTCATAAAAGTGCAATCATGCACACCCCCAGATGCTCTCTCAGCATGTGAATCAGATAAAGGAGTTATGAGTAAGAACTATTACATAAATACATCATGAATACATGCACAGGCATGTCAACACTCACAGATTCATATCTCGAGATGAAATTGCTCCTGATGAACCACTGATGATGTGTTAACAACCTAGAAACTGTTGCCCCTATGTTGAACAATGAAACGCTATCTGTACTTGTTTGAGATTCAAATCCACCTTGTGTCCCTCAGTAACAGGTGTGGGGAGTCGGGCATGATGCCGGCTATGAACAGGTCCATGTCGGTACCGGACAGTGGGCCATTGTGGGATATGCAGCATACCTCAGCTTCACAGCAGTCAGGTAACCCACTCCTACATACTCATCACAGCCAGAGAGGCACATCATACATGTCGTCAAGGGTGCCTGCCTGCATTGGGTTTGACATATACAACGTGTGTGTGTGTGTGTGTGTTGTACACAGGCGGTGAAGCCAGCCTATGGGACTTGACCATGGGTAACTTACCTCAGGGGCTAGCGCTGGAGCAGCTGCAACAGAAGGTGAGAAACGATCTGGTCCAGTAATACTCAGGGATGTAAATGGTTAACCTTTAACCGTTTTTTAACCGGTTAAAGGCCCACTATGCAACATTTTTCATTTAATTAATCCATTTCATACTGTTTAGGATGCTAAAATGAGTCATTACACGGCGAACGAACAGTGTAGTAGAATGCGCCACCGTGGCCTGTAGCGGTAGATACAGCACTTAAAATGTTCAGCAGCGCGGACCGCCTCCAATAGAATGCAGTGCAATACAATGCAATACAGCTGTCTTTAGAGGGAGCTTGAGAGAGAAAAAAACAGAACGTTGCTTAGCCCCTCTTTAAAGGTTAAATATCATAATCGGTTAGAATGATCTGTAACCGGTTAAAAATGGGTCATATTGATCTGTCAAAAAACTTTAGTATAATTTATTTACAGAAAAATAGAATACTCATCTTTTTTTTTAACTGCAGAGTGCTATCCCATTTTCAGAGTGGCAGATTGAATTTGCGAAAGCACCCAGAGTATTCTTTAGAGATCAGTTGAACTAACTACATTAGATGCAGCAGTGCATTGAATATTAAAAAAAAAAATAGACCCGTGTTAAAATTGTATTTTGACGCTGCTGTAACTAGGGTAACAAATAAACATGAGGCGTGGTGACTGGTTAAAGATATTTTCATTTTTTTACATCTCTAGTAATACTTTATTTTTTTAAGATTATATCAGTAGAATAGTAGACTAAGCAAGACAATGGTTAGTAAAATCAGGAACAGTGTTTATTGTTAACCAGGAACAGAGTTTTATTTACAATGATGCACATTAAAGACGAGAGCATGTTTCACATAAAGAGCCACCAGTCGCTCTAATAATGGAAACCGCAGGAACAGAATGAACTAATAAAACCAGGTCCAGTTGATTCAGGTTTTGCTGAAAATTTACCATATATGTGCAGAAGGAGGTTTAAAAAATAACATTTTTATTCTCTAATTTCGCTAGTCTACCCCTGTCTTTTTCTTTTTACAGTATATCTCCGTTCTTGACTCATTATCTCTCTCTGTGTGTGTGTGTGTCTGTGTGTGTGTGTGTGTGTGTGTGTGTGCAGCTTCAGCAGGAGCGTCGTGAAGCTGAACTCAGGGCAAAGAGGGAGGAGGAGGAAAGGAAGAGGAGAGAAGAGAAGAGGAGGCAACAGGAGGAGCAAAAAAGGAGAGAAGAGGAGGAGCTCTTCCACCGCAAACAGGTTAGGGTGTGTGTGTGTGTGTCTGTCTGTGTGTGTGTGTGTGTGTGTGTGTGTGTGTGTGTCTGATCAGTGTTTACACACATATACTGAGAGAAAAACGGGGAGAGGAAAAAAATATTGTGGTGTTCCACAGCAGAGAGAACCACACATTTTGTCTGTGTTCTCACTCCTGTATATGATATTCATGCCAGGCTTTGATATATTTACACACTTGCTTTGATGTTCTCTGGGCCTTTGGAGTTCTGCAAGCGCCTTGAGACCACGATTGCTGTCAAAAGTGTATTGGAATGAAAATGAAAATTGCATGAATCACTGTGTGTGTGTGTGTGTGTGTGTGTGTGTGTGTGGTCTCCATTTATGATGTGTATATGTTATGTGGTGTGGTATACATGTCTGTGTGTGGTCTGTGTTGATGTCATGCTGATGTGGTGTGTGTGCGTGTGTGTGTGTGTGTATAGCAGTGTCGTCAACAGCAGGAGCTGATCATGAAGTTGCTACAGCAGAGCCAGCAGCAGCAGCAGCCGGTGGGGGGAGTGGGGAGCCAGTCCTGGAACTCTGCCCAGGCCAACTCGCTGGCCAAGCCCCCCAAGAACTCCCACAACCTGCTGGAGATGGAGGCTGAGAGGCTGCTCAAGCAGCAGCAGAGGGCCCAGCAGCAGCAGCAGCAGAGAGATCGGGTGAGTCACACGTGCACACATTTCAGTGGTACACAATAATTACTGCAAGTGATATGGGTATTTCTGTGCACGGGGTGATTGGGAATTGCGCCGTTAGTTTTGTTTTGCCAATACAGCAATGTCTTTGTGTGTTGAAGATGTCCTTACTGGTTTGTTGAACCCATGTGGCGGCACCTTGCCCGAACAGATGCTTCTTTACCAGAAACGAATAAGATAAAAGTTAAGTGAGATTTAAACAAGAAAAGGCAGAAAATTTAAATTTTCTCTCTCTACAGCAACAGCATGCAGGTCTTTCGGTGGGCCAGTGGGGTGACGGTGGCGTAGGGGGGATGTGGGGTGCCAGTGCTCTGGAGGGAAAGGCGGGCGCTGGCGGAGGAGGCAGTGGAGGCAGCGCTGGGGGGATGGGCCTGTGGGACGAGGCCGTGAAGAACCAGAGCGGCCACCGGAGCATGGGCCTCAAGAACAGCCGTAGCAGCCCCTCATTAAGGTATGGGTGGGTGTGTCTGTGTGTGTCTGAAAGTGTGTCTCTTATAGAGTGTGTGTGTGTGTGTGTGTGTGTGTGAGAGTGTGAGAGAGAGTGTGGAAATTCATTTAAAATTTCAAAATGACAAAAAAAAAAATTTTCCCTCTCTCTTTCACTCATATTTGAATACATATTGGTCCTTGAGCCACACTGAGCAGGGGTTTAAAACAGAAAGGTTCACCAAAAATTTGCTTTGGCAACATCGGCAACAATCAAATATTATGGATTTATCTTTATCTCATGTGAGAGATGTGGGCTTTGCCTGAGTATTTAATGAAATGAAATTAACGTTGCATCAAATCCCTGCATTATCAAACCTAAGATTTCAAATTTACCAGTTTAGTTTCAGAAACGAATAGAAACACGGCACCATTGGTCCACCGTTTTTTTGCTGTTTGGGTTGTGTCACCAGGAAATTGTGTGTCATTGCCTCAGTATGATCTTAAACATTTCATATTGAGTCCTTAAAGTGATGGGAATAGTACTCATATTATGTTTAACAGTATTAATATTTCAATACAAGCAGTTCTTATTGTGCCATTTAGGCCACTCAAATTCTACCAGATTACAAATTATTTAGTTGACACAGTAACACATTTGTCAGTAATGCTTTGTCGAAGGCTCTGCCCTGAGCCCTGCAGCTTAAATTAATTTGTTGGGGCAGGAACCACAGACTGACAATACAATTTATGACCCTGTCAGTTGTATCTGTTGGCTCTCAAGGGCATAAGTACATATATCAAAACATCAATTTAGCAGCATACAGAGCAACTTCAAAGATGAGTGTGACTTTAAGAGGCATTGCCCAGGAAAAAAAGATATTTTTAAGTAGTTGGTAAAGAGACAGTGGTATTACAGAAGGATTCCAGAAACATGCACCAATGTTTTTTGGGGTGTTGAACTCCTTGAGTCACGCCTACACGGAGATTTTTGCAACACATTTCTTACTTATAGATATCATTGTAAAAAAAATAATAATCTCAATCTGTATCATGTTATGATATTGAAATTATGTACTGTATTATTACACCAACGTATAGTTTTATTGACAAGGCAAAACGGCAGACCCAAAATTTCCTGAAACCTCTGCAAAATGCTTAAATTAGGATTGGGCCTTAAATAGAGCCCTGGGGAGCGCCTCCAATGACTGGACAGTACAGTGAATGAGGATGCAATTTTGGACTAGCATTTCAATGTTTGTTTCCTTGCTTGCTTGTTTGATTGTGTAGGGAAGGTTTTCTGTGTCTGAGAGTGTCTGTATACTTGTGTTTTAGATACATATGCTTGCGTGGTTATGGGGGTTGGTTTATTTATTATGTTTGTTTGTATTTATCTGTGTGTGTAGTGAGCAGTACATGCTGCGACGGAAGCACACAGAAGACGAGGAGAAGCTGCTGCGTCTGCTGCAGGGCATGAAGCCGCAGCCTCAGGACGGCTTCACCACCTGGAGCGAGCAGATGCTGCATGCACTCAACACCTCCGCCAACAACTCTTCCTCCTCTCAGGAAGGTGAGACTGAGCTCGCCCTTTCACTCTCTCTAACAGACACTCCAACACACACACACACTGACACACGCATGCGCACACACACTCTGACACACACACACACATACAGCAGTCGGTTGTCATTTAATCAATTTAACTATCTGGGATCCCCAGGTCCCACTTCCTGGCATCCATCCTCACTGTGCATCTGTGTGCAGTGAGGTATTTTTTTTTTTTTTTTTTTGCACTGGTCTCATTCTCACTTACAAACAACACGCCCAACCTGCTGTTATTATCTATTTTATCGATTTATCTCAATCAGATCCCCAAATAGTCCACGTATTTATTTCTCAAGAAAAAGGGGAGGACGTGTTTTTCTCTGGATTACAGGCCATGCGTTCCACGTCCTTCATGTCTGCTCACCCTCTCTCTTATTGGTCACGTCAAACTTACTCCTTTCAGCCATAACTCTCCTTCTCTTACTCTCCATCTCCTGCCCCCATTTAGTCGCTCTCTCCATCTTCCTCCGACTCCCACTCAGGCACGTCCTCAGACCCATCCATTACATGTCGTCAGTGAATCTCCCATTTCAGGCTGGTTTCGCCACTCCCACCCCCAGTCCCCTCATATATTGTGAATCCTGTCCAGCCAGTGTGAATGACCTTCAAAAGGCGACAGCCTGTTATTATCAGGGCTTAACTGACTGCTTTGCGTCCGTGGCGTTTTGCTCCGTCTCACGACGAACGACTTAGCTTTTTAGCGATTGGCGATCCTCAGAGCTGGTCAAGATTAATTTCTCGCTGTTGCTCTTTTTTTTTTTTGCACTACGAAAGAAAACAACTCCGTAGTCAGTCTGGCACTCCCACGCAGCGTCTAATGTCAAGACATATTTGTCTCAACACATAGCACATCTACCATTAGTGAAACGGCTCGCTTTTTGGGGGGGGAGAGGATAGGAGGGGAGGGCGTAGACTGCATGGAAAAATGGCAGTCGGAAAAGTGGGTTTTGAGCCGAACTGCGAGATTGTTTGCTCCACCGCTGTGCTTAATGATTTCCCACACAGTCTGCCTGGAGCCGTTTCAGCTTTTGAGTGGCACCCTTATAAAATCTACAGATGTATCCCAGTTATCGCATACACTAACCCCTCACCAGCACTGCCTCCCCACTTTAAAATCCCCCAGCTGGATGGAGTCTGAGCTCTGTGTTCTAGATCTCTGCCTGTCATCCGTGGCCATGTTTTCCTTCAGTCATTCCCCACTGCCATAATCGTACAACACACTGTTCTGTGAACAGTTGCAGATTGTTATTATAATTATTATTGTTACTGCTCTCATTCAGACTTCCATCTGTTCCACTTTTGTGCCAAAGGGCCCTGCAGTTTTCTCCTTAAAAACCACAGTCCCGCTTCCATTCCATGTGTTTATTGTTTGGTTCGATTGTAATTCGATACGGATCAATTTTGTGCTCAATCCCTTTGCGTCTCCTTAACAAAAAACACATTCGCATTCCATTGGTGATTGATTGTGATTAGTTTTTGTGATTTTGTGTTTTGTTTTTTTTTTTGTTATTATTTATTTATATGTAATTTTTTGCTCATTCCTTTTGCTTCACCCAGTGGCCACCATTGTGGCATATCTTAAGGAGGTGGAGTCACCTTACGAGGTGCACGACCTTATCCGCGCCTACCTGGGGGACACGGTGGAAGCCAAAGAGTTCGCCAAGCAGTTCCTGGAGCGCCGTGCCAAACAGAAAGCTAACCAGCAGAGGCAGCAGCAGCAGCAGCAACAGCAGGTCTGTGTCAGCAAGGTCTTTTTTTAAATCCTGTTTTCTGCTAGTGTAGGTGTATTTTCTTGTGTGTGTGTCTTGCTTTTTCTTTCTTTGTTTGTTTTGTTTCTTGTTATGGTGGTGTGTGTAGCCACACTATGCTGCTTGTATCATTTCATCATGATTTGAATGGTTTTTCTCTTCAGCTGTCAAAGGAGCTGTCTGGTCTAAACATGAACTTCCCTCTGCAGGTACAATATTTAAGTAACTTCCACGTGTGCTTATTTATTTGTTTTTTTAAATGTCTGTATATGTCTTTAATGTTGTGTTTTTATTTGTTTGTTTTATATTGTGTGTCAATAAACATTGTGGTGTTCTCCCCCTCAGTCCATGTTCCAGGCTTCTCATTCTGGGAAGGGCAGCATGTACGACCCTCAGGGGGCAAAGATGAAGAAGAAGCCCAACATGATGCTTCACTCTGACCCCAGCATTCTAGGTAAGCAGCCAATCGGTGACCAGAGTCAGAGTGGCATGAGCCAATCACAAAAGCATTTTATTTGCATTGATTAAAGGCCCACTATGCAACATTTTTCATTTAATTAATCCGTTTCATACTGTTTAGGATGCTAAAATGAGTCCTTACACGGCGAACGAGCGGTGTAGAATGCGCCACCGTGGCCTATAGCGGTAGATACAGCACTTGCAATATTCAGCAGTGCGGACCGCCTCCAATAGAATGCAGTGCAATGCAATACAGAGAAAAAAACAAAACTTAGCTTAGCCCATCTTTAAGTTTTACTCTTATCTTTGCCGTGGGGTGAGTTTTACTCCATGCTTGCCTTGGGAGGGGGGGGGGGGTCCTGGTTAGGTTCTGTGTGGAACTGTCCTCTGACTAGACTCTGTCCTTGACAGGCTACTCGTTCCTGGGTGCCGGGGAGCGGATGATCCTGGGCGAGATGGAGACCGTGGATGATTACTAACCCAGCAGAACTTACCTGAGTCTACCGGAGGCCTTAAAAAAAAAAAAAATCTGGACTGAACAGCAAGAAGAATGTGCACTGCTCAGTGGTTGGAAATGGAGGAAGGGAGAGAGAGGGGCCATCAGCCTCTGTTTGTGTGTATGATCTCCCCCAGTTCTCATTCCTCAATATCCACTGCTTTCAATCCCCCC
>JAGFZM010001788.1:270322-285966 GCA_017657215.1 Limnothrissa miodon | reverse complement strand
TATTATCTATTTTATCGATTTATCTCAATCAGATCCCCAAATAGTCCACGTATTTATTTCTCAAGAAAAAGGGGAGGACGTGTTTTTCTCTGGATTACAGGCCATGCGTTCCACGTCCTTCATGTCTGCTCACCCTCTCTCTTATTGGTCACGTCAAACTTACTCCTTTCAGCCATAACTCTCCTTCTCTTACTCTCCATCTCCTGCCCCCATTTAGTCGCTCTCTCCATCTTCCTCCGACTCCCACTCAGACACGTCCTCAGACCCATCCATTACATGTCGTCAGTGAATCTCCCATTTCAGGCTGGTTTCGCCACTCCCACCCCCAGTCCCCTCATATATTGTGAATCCTGTCCAGCCAGTGTGAATGACCTTCAAAAGGCGACAGCCTGTTATTATCAGGGCTTAACTGACTGCTTTGCGTCCGTGGCGTTTTGCTCCGTCTCACGACGAACGACTTAGCTTTTTAGCGATTGGCGATCCTCAGAGCTGGTCAAGATTATTTTCTCGCTGTTGCTCTTTTTTTTTTTTTTTTTGCACTACGAAAGAAAACAACTCCGTAGTCAGTCTGGCACTCCCACGCAGCGTCTAATGTCAAGGCATATTTGTCTCAACACATAGCACTTCTACCATTAGTGAAACAGCTCGCTTTTTGGGGGGGTAGAGGATGGGAGGGGAGGGCGTAGACTGCATGGAAAAATGGCAGTCGGAAAAGTGGGTTTTGAGCCGAACTGCGAGATTGTTTGCTCCACCGCTGTGCTTAATGATTTCCCACACAGTCTGCCTGGAGCCGTTTCAGCTTTTGAGTGGCACCCTTATAAAATCTACAGATGTATCCCAGTTATCGCATACACTAACCCCTCACCAGCACTGCCTGCACAGCCTCCCCACTTTAAAATCCCCCAGCTGGATGGAGTCTGAGCTCTGTGTTCTAGATCTCTGCCTGTCATCCGTGGCCATGTTTTCCTTCAGTCATTCCCCACTGCCATAATCGTACAACACACTGTTCTGTGAACAGTTGCAGATTGTTATTATAATTATTATTGTTACTGCTCTCATTCAGACTTCCATCTGGTCCACTTTTGTGCCAAAGGGCCCTGCAGTTTTCTCCTTAAAAACCACAGTCCCGCTTCCATTCCATGTGTTTATTGTTTGGTTCGATTGTAATTCGATACGGATCAATTTTGTGCTCAATCCCTTTGCGTCTCCTTAACAAAAAACACATTCGCATTCCATTGGTGATTGATTGTGATTAGTTTTTGTGATTTTGTGTTTTGTTTTTTTTTTGTTATTATTTATTTATATGTAATTTTTTGCTCATTCCTTTTGCTTCACCCAGTGGCCACCATTGTGGCATATCTTAAGGAGGTGGAGTCACCTTACGAGGTGCACGACCTTATCCGCGCCTACCTGGGGGACACGGTGGAAGCCAAAGAGTTCGCCAAGCAGTTCCTGGAGCGCCGTGCCAAACAGAAAGCTAACCAGCAGAGGCAGCAGCAGCAGCAGCAACAGCAGGTCTGTGTCAGCAAGGTCTTTTTTTAAATCCTGTTTTCTGCTAGTGTAGGTGTATTTTCTTGTGTGTGTGTCTTGCTTTTTCTTTCTTTGTTTGTTTTGTTTCTTGTTATGGTGGTGTGTGTAGCCACACTATGCTGCTTGTATCATTTCATCATGATTTGAATGGTTTTCCTCTTCAGCTGTCAAAGGAGCTGTCTGGTCTAAACATGAACTTCCCTCTGCAGGTACAATATTTAAGTAACTTCCACGTGTGCTTATTTATTTGTTTTTTTAAATGTCTGTATATGTCTTTAATGTTGTGTTTTTGTTTGTTTGTTTTATATTGTGTGTCAATAAACATTGTGGTGTTCTCCCCCTCAGTCCATGTTCCAGGCTTCTCATTCTGGGAAGGGCAGCATGTACGACCCTCAGGGGGCAAAGATGAAGAAGAAGCCCAACATGATGCTTCACTCTGACCCCAGCATTCTAGGTAAGCAGCCAATCGGTGACCAGAGTCAGAGTGGCATGAGCCAATCACAAAAGCATTTTATTTGCATTGATTAAAGGCCCACTATGCAACATTTTTCATTTAATTAATCCGTTTCATACTGTTTAGGATGCTAAAATGAGTCCTTACACGGCGAACGAACGGTGTAGAATGCGCCACCGTGGCCTATAGCGGTAGATACAGCACTTGCAATATTCAGCAGTGTGGACCGCCTCCAATAGAATGCAGTGCAATGCAATACAGAGAAAAAAACAAAACTTTGCTTAGCCCATCTTTAAATTTTACTCTTATCCTTGCCGTGGGGTGAGTTTTACTCCATGCTTGCCTTGGGAGTGGGGGGGGGGTCCTGGTTAGGTTCTGTGTGGAACTGTCCTCTGACTAGACTCTGTCCTTGACAGGCTACTCGTTCCTGGGTGCCGGGGAGCGGATGATCCTGGGCGAGATGGAGACCGTGGATGATTACTAACCCAGCAGAACTTACCTGAGTCTACCGGAGGCCTTAAAAAAAAAAAATCTGGACTGAACAGCAAGAAGAATGTGCACTGCTCAGTGGTTGGAAATGGAGGAAGGGAGAGAGAGGGGCCATCAGCCTCTGTTTGTGTGTATGATCTCCCCCAGTTCTCATTCCTCAATATCCACTGCTTTCAATCCCCCCACCCCACCCACCCCTCTCTCTCTCTCTCCCTCTCTCTCTCTCTCTCTCTCTCTCTCTCTCTCTCTCTCTCTCTGTTTTTTCCTTTATTTGTTTGTGTCACTCTGTCTTTCCACCCCTTTACTAATTATTCTTAAAGACTTGCCTTATTTGTGTGTGTTCTTGTCTAGGAGCCTGTGCAGCTTGGTAGGCTCATGGTGTGTGTCTGCTATTAGCCTAGCTGAGTTTCAGTCCTCAGTCTGGAGCAAGGCGCCATTAGCCTCAGTAATTAGCTCAGGCGAACACACGCAACCTTGTCACTAAGGCTAAGGTTATTGGTGCTGCAGAGCAAGGTTGGGACGGTCTGTACAGGTTATACATAAAATTGGCACTTGGCAACAATGGAAGACCTGTGGCGTCATTGTGTGAAAGGCTAAAAATCTGTTTATTTTGTCCCCGTTCCTCATGTTTGTGTGCAAGTTTTGAAGCCCCCAATCCTCCTCTGAGCGTGAGTTAGAAGAGTAGGCGGAGTGTGCAGGGAAGCTGCCGTGGCTCCTTCTGCACTTCGGACACTAAGCACCTTAAGAACTTAACGCACTTTGTTAAAAATTTTCAATTTCAATATTTGAAATGGAAGTTTATCCTTTTTTTGTTTTGTTTTAAAATTTTTGTTTTTCTACAATGGAAACTGTGTGAATATTTTTTATGTTGCATATATTATGTGTAGAGTATTGGTGTACACACACATTTGTGTAAGTGTGTGTGAGTGTGTGGCCATACATACATGCATGCATGATATGTATGGGAAAGACGCCTGAGGTAACTTCTGCTTTTTAGAGTATCGGAAAGATCAAGAACGAGAACTCAAAGTGAATGGGAGTCTTTTTATGAGTCGGCAGAAAATTAATTTGTTCTTGGAAGAAAAAAAAACAACACTGTTGTATTTTCTGATGTTCATATAAAGAGGTAGAGCTATAAACATGATGTTTTTTTTTACTTGAAGATTTGCACTTGTTTAGAAAAACAAACAAAAGAACAGAAAAAAGTTAGCGTTAGAGTTTTGAAAGACTTATTTTTATGATCACAAGTGTGATTGAGTTGAGTGTGTTGGATGAAGAATTCTGCACAATTGTTTTTATACCAACATGTATAAAAAATGCCATGTTTTTATTTAGTTCAGATGACAATTTTGTACTTTGTTGAGCATATATACTGGGGTGTATGCAAGCGTGTGTTAATGTGTGAATGTACAGTGTGTGGTTTGGAGAATGAGTGCAAAAAGAATGTCTGCAATCATTTTGTACGTGGTTTCTGAAAGAGTGAAAAATTTTGAAAAACGTATACAAAAAAAACACAATTGGAGTGCAGTTAAAACGTATTGCCAGCACGAGGTCTCCATCTCAGCAAAAGGGCTGGTTGAGATGTTCACTCTCTTCTTTTGCCATTGGTGCTGTGTTGCTCTTTCTCTCCTCTTTGGTTGGACATTTAAGAGCTAAGTGATTGGTTGCTGAAATTTAACATTGCGTGTGTGTGTGGATGACTCCTTTTGTTTTTCTTTTCTTGGCATCATTATAAAACTGCATTACCTACCTGCCACTCACCCCTCTCCCTCCAAGGCCACTTGCAGCGGGTTGCTGAGTTACTGCATTTTGTGGAACCCAGTGCTGGGGGTGGGGTGGGGAGCGCATCTAGATGTGAACTATTTGCCTTTAACTCTGTTTGAGTGAGTTCTGATTTTCTAATTGGCTGGTTTACACAGTCGTCATGGCCCTGTGATTCAGTGTGATAGCATTGCCGTGCTAAGTTACTTATTTTTTTGATGTATAGGACAATTTTATTTTTTTATTGTTGTAAACAAAGTGAAAAAGTATTTGAACTGTATAATTTGGAGCACTTTAAGGCTGCTACCTTATTGTATTTTTTGAATATTGCTTTTTTTTGTCACATTTCTAATTTTTAATAATGGTGTTGTTTTTTTTTTTTTGTTTTATTTTGTTTGTTTTCTTATTTTGTTTGTGTGTTGTTGATGTCTGTTTTAATTGCTTGCCTCTGTGGGAAGTGAATTATGAATGTATGAGGAAATAAGTATCTAATGTATAACATTATGATAAAACCAGACGTTTCTGCAAGATTATAAAAAAAAATATGTCTGGGAAAAAGAGCTTTTTGGGGGGTGGGGGGAGAGGGCTTAACCAGAATGAAAACCGAACAAGGAAAGTGCGTGGATTCAGGACACTGCCTTGTCATGCTGTTCTTCCAAGACTTCCATTATTTTATTCTATTCAATTGTATTGTTCGTTTGTTTACTTTTCCCATTGCCGAAGCTATTGGGCTCTATTGAGTGGCATTTTCTGCCCTTTCATGAGACTTGCTCCTCATAGACTTGTGGCAGATTGGATACATGGACAACAGAGAAATAAGTCACTTCTTCTCAAGTCATGTCACTCAAGTAAAGTAGGCCAAGGAGCTACAATGTGCAGTGAAACAAAAAGAACAAGAAGATATCAATTTTATTCCCTACATTTATCAGTTTTTGGAATGTGGGGGATATACATCGTTTTATTTTTTGTCTCTTTCTTTTGGCCCATATCTCATGAAGAAACAGTGCAGATAAGGGCAGTGGACTTGCCGGTACTTCATAAGAACTAACCCCTTTGTACTGCTCTGTGCAGTTTTTTTTTTTTCCCCTCCTTTTGTTTATTTTATTTTTTCTTACAGAAAGGAGATAGAGGTTGGACAGTGAACTGCCTCTTTGGCTGCAGATAAGTTCTCTACAGAAGGAATGAGAAGAGCAGCTTCAGGCAGAACACCATCAGTTTTAGTTGAGGATATTGGAGTGTGGACTGTCTCCAAAATTGAAGGGGGGTTGTTTTTCCATCCCTCTCCCTCAATGCTTTTCTCTCTATTTGCTCATCTTTTTTTTATTTTGGAGCTCTTCTGACTTAGAACTGTAGGCTTGGTTTTGGTTTTGAATTAAATCTGTAGAGATGTATTTCTAAGTGCTAAGTTCAACGACAGGAAGTTTCCGAGGAAAGAAATCTAAACTACCGTGGCTTTACATTGATTTGGACAAACACAAATAACTGAGTTGCTGTGGCTTTGATGCTTTGCTGATTACTTTTGAATGTTTTGTAGAAAAGTTGGGTTCCGGACAACTACTAGAAACCCACTTCTCCTTATTTACTTTAACAAACATCTATTGTAAATGGACAGTAACCCAGTGGAATCCTCCACTCATTCCAGAGGATGAGAAGATGTTGGATTAATGTTGGATTAAGAGGAAGGGGCAGATACCTGGAAGGCCACAGAAAGGACAGGTTTGTAATTTCTGTTGACTTGATAGAAAATTCATACTGCAGGAGATCTGGAACTTGATTATGAATGTTCAGTTGCTTTTCTTAATTAGGTTTAATACAAACTCACCACTTAAATTATCTGCTGTTTGTTCATTGTCTAATTTTTTTCTCTCTTCAGCTGGGAATGATCTCACCCCCCTCTTCACTCACTGGAGGATCTGATTTGCTGGTGGGCTGTTCTTACAGCCAATGGCATGCACGACAGAAGACTATGGAGACGAACAGTGTTGACCGAACGTCGGACTAGTTGGAGTCCGAGTTTATGGCTTTGGAGCTTTGCAATGTGGTCAGATCCTTCAAGGTGAATGTGGACCATTTCACAAACTGAACTTTAGTGACTGTGATAACATTGAGACTCTTACATGTCTACATGAACACACCCACATACACTGACTGTATGGCACACACTTAACGAGACCTGCTTAGGGGTCTTGAACCTGGCACAGGATGCCCTGTATATAATGTTTATGCTTTTGTCCTCATTGACAATTTTTTTTTTCTTTCTTTTTTTTCTTTTTTTTTTTTTTTTAACATGCCTTAACTACACACAATAGAACTGCCATAGAGATAAATGGGATATTCAACACTGACACACATGTACAAAAAACAAACACCTTTGAAATGCAAATGTCCTTGCTCCCCATGCATACCTATGGGTGGTGTGAGGGTATTTTAAGTCAACAACCTGGTCACTTGGACAAGCTAATTTGAACAAAGCTGTAACTGTCTATCATAATAGTAAAGTGGTCTGTCATGTTCCCATAAATTCATCAATGGAAATTCAGAACTGCTTTGGGATGAAAAGTATGCCACAATATCATGCTTGTGCAGTCTGAATGTCACAGCAGCGAGTACTTTTTAATTCTCTTTTTGTGGAATATATTAGTTATTAACGTTGGCATTTAAATAAAGACCATTGGATATTGGATGGTCCCCCTTCCTTTAGTCAAGAGTCTACTCAATTCCATTTGTAAATGAACATGATAAAAATGAAAACGGGCATAGACTTTTTTTTTCCTTTGAAAAGATAAAATGTTAAACATTAATAAACATTGTTTAAAACGTTCATTGAAAGGTTCTTTGTCCGTCTGTTGGGGAGAACGTGTTTTGTCTTTACAGAAGACAACATCATTAATGCGACGACAAAACACGACCAGATGCTTTCTTTGACCTTGTTGGTGGGGCCCCATGTGGCAACGTGTTCTCATGTTGCCACATGGGGGCAGACTTCATCAATTTTCTGTTTTTACGTTCTCCGGACAGAACACCTGTTTGGCTGTAGGAGTAATTTGGGTTCTTTTACATATTTTGATAAGATATTAGTAAGTTTAACATGACTCAAATGGGAATATTTATTTTTCTTAAACGAACAGACTATCCCTTTAATAACTGCACATCGCATAACCTAAGAGAGAATTTTCAATATATGGGGCTGTAGGCTAATACTGAAATCACTGCGTTCATACCTATAATTAACATACATTTAAGCTTTAAACAGCGACTGGTATACTTAAAAAAAAATAAAATCTTTGTAAACTCTGGATGTTCCAAATCCAGTGTAGTAGCCTACCAAGCCGAATCCACTCAGGCCGTGAACTGTATAGGCTGCACACATCGCCCGTCCCTCCCTCCTCTCCGCCTCTCACCAGCGTCCCCACTGACAGTGCGCGACTCAATTGCGGAATTTAGACCGGAGGAAAAGGGAGTACGGGAATGAGCACGCGAAGCCGAATGGTCAAGTTTGACTAGATATCGCTGCCTCGATGTTCTTTCACCGCCGTTGTATACGACACTATATAATTCGGACAAATCGCACCTGTTCGCTCAGAACGAGTGCCTCACTTATTTCTTACCCGTGTGTGACCGATTTGTTCAAGTTTGCTGTTGCAGTAGGCTACATTGTTGGCTTTTTGATCTGAAAATCTTGCGACATTAGAACGCAATAAATGGATTTGCATATTGAAGAATTGTGTAGGATTACTGGATGACATCAGTTCAATAGACATTCTCATTTGTGGCACTGATTGGAGTACCTAGTTTCCAGTTGATGAAGATAGCGGATCGCCTACAGGGGTACTTGACCTGAGGAAAGTAGCCTACCGCGCAACTTGGACCATAAAAAAGTCGTTTGGCGCGGACAGACGTCATAACTGGGGTAATTCATGTTGATCAAAGGTAAGTACTATAAAATGATGGGAGATGCTCTCTCATTTAGCCTATAATTGTAACGTAGCCACCCCATAACGACCGAATTCAAGTAACTCAATATCGTCGATGTTAATCAGACTATTAATATCCACAAAACGCGATGTGTTAAATTGTCTTGTTTCTATAGATGTGGCAGTTTAGGTAAGGAGTGAAAACATAGTAAGCTAAGTGGCATGCCACTTGATCTCAAGCTTTGGGAGAATGTAGGTGAAAGACCTACATTCGTAAAATGTAAAGGTAATAACGGACCACTTTTATACAGTGCGTTTCTTGGTTGCTTTTTGGCGCTTTCCCTGATGTGACAGCCGAGGTCATGCCATCTGTGCGCGCTTTGGGGGATTTAGACAACTTCGCTCTTGATCTCTCTGCAAGCCTTTGTCTACAACGGCTCCCCCTGCCCGCTTGTTTCACAGGAGTACGATGGGAGCAGCGACACGGGGAGTAGGAATGGCCATGGCGCTTTGGGACGGTGCCAATGGACTGGGATTCCTGGTGATTTTTCTTGTGGATTTCCTTGGGACTGCGGCGTCTAACCTAGAACCCATTTACTGGAATTCTCTGAACAAAAGGTACGTTGGTGTTTCTTAGATAGGCCTACACTTTGTCACAAAAAAAAATCGGAACCTGTTGACAGTTAATATGTGACAAGATGTGAAATCAAGACACTTCCACTGTGCTTGAGCTGATTCAACTTCATTCTGTCATTGCTCTGGTCAGTCAATACTTTGTGTGTCTGACTAAATCCAACACAATACAAAAAAAATACCATATAGTTGGAAACATAGGAAAACTGAAAAAAGGGTCCATTTCCATTAGGGAGCAGGGGCTGAACTGATGAACGGAGGCCCTTGTTGACAGTTCATAATGTAAGGCTAAATCTACTTTCTTATCTCTTGAGGAAGCGCTCTGCATTATAGTCTGTCAGCACTTTGCCAATATCTCTGGAAGTAACGGAAGACTACTGCAGGCATTCTCAGCGTGGGAACAATATTGTTGTGGTCAGGCGTTGATGTGTGGTGATGGGGGTGCTGTACATGTCTTGTGTGTGTGTGTAGATTTGGGGGGGTTATATATGTCTGTGTGTGTGTGTTTATGCTGGGGAGCTGTACATGTTGTGTGTGTGGATTTGGGGGGCTAGATATGTAAGTGTGTATGCTGGGGTGCTGTGTGTATATATATATATATATATATATATATATATATATGTGTATATATGTATTTATGTATATATATATATGTGTGTGTGTGTGTGTGTGTGTGTGTGTGTGTGTGGTTTGTCACGGATGGTTGCTCCTCTCATTAAGGGTCGCGTGCGTGTCGGCCAGGGCCATAAGACCTTTCTGGCGCTGACCCCTGGAGGGTCTGGAATCCCGCGTTGCACGAGAACAAACTCCAGATCCGCCAAGGGGTTTCTTCTCTTTGCTTTCCTCTTAGGTGGCCGGCCTGGTCTGAGGCGCCAGTCCTGCTGGGCATGACTCAGTGGACGGCACAGCTAAGATTGCCTGGAACCGAGGCAGACTCGCACACAGACAGGGACTGAGGAGATGAGAAATAGGCCTACTGTGCAAGCAAGTGCTTGCTCTACAGTAAAAAAGAAAATGTGCTCTGATGGCTATCTCTGTCGCACACGCTCCCAACAGGGCTGAAAATGAACGTTGAAGAACAGTGAAAGAGAAAAAAAAATAAGGACAGTGAATAGGACAGAGTGCTGTTATCGTGGAAAAAAAATAAACGAGACCAAAAAACAATCGAATAATCAATCCTCCTCTGGCAAACAGGACAGATGAACAAGATAAACAGCATCCAGAAGATTAGAGACTAAAAAACACTGTAGGGGTTAACTGACCGTTGGCTGCTGGGTCCCCAAGATGTAGACATTATGGGTTCTCAAGAAGGACAAACAGAGCTGTATAGAAAAGAGAAAGTGACAAAGTGACTGTCCGGAAATGAGAGATGATATTCTGAAAAGACAGTAAGGAAGGAGAAAGACAGATGGGCGCGGATAAGAAATCTAGCCAGACAAAATCATATGAGCAGGACAAAAGAAATGGCAAGTGACGACGACGGAGGGACGGGATATTCACGGGGGTTCTAAGAGAGATTTTGAGACGGCTGAGACAAGACGGAGAATAAAAAGATCAAGGATTGAGGCAGCCATAAAAATCGAAACAGACAGGAGAGGCAGTGGGTGTCTTATCCATATGGAAAGAATGATTCCTCTGATATCTGAAAGGTCATTCTGTTGCCGTCTATCAGCCAGTGGCTCTGACCACCCATATTCAAACCACCACACAAACACACAAACACACAAAGGAGTGGAAAATGTCTAGCGTTTCTCAATGCATGAACAAATAGCCGTGAAAGGCCATAAATGTAGACGAATTACTTTGCGAGTTTAACTTTGTCTTATAGAATCTCTGAATGTATACATGAGCTGTTAATGTATACATGGGCTGTTAAATGTAAGCGGATTATTTAGCAAATTGAACTTTGGATGACAAAGATGCTAAAACATTCTCATGACGTGTGTAACGTCGTAAAACTGGTACATTACACTGTCATAGTCTTTCAGAGTGATTTCGATGAAATGTAAACAACACAGAAAGACGACAAGGGTGGTTGTAGTGTTTCTGCAGTCCAGTGTTTATGGTGGATGGAAATCTCCTTTTCCAGTCGACTAGAAGTTGTATTCATGTCTGTGTGTATGTGTGGCCATTGCTGTGTGTCTTTGTGTGTGTGTCTGTGTGTGTGTGTGTGTGTGCGCCTATCAGTCCATGCGCGGCTGTTGACGTATAGGGTTATCGGGTTCAGGGGCAGGGAGGCGTAGAGTGCGTCCCGAGTCACGCTGGTTTGCGCTGGGTAACTGACTAAACGTTTCTGAGTGCAGGCTGTCTCTCCGCATCGCTCCGGGGGAAGTTGTTGTACAACTCTCCGCCTCAAATGCGCATTAAAAATTAATCCTTCACAGCCTGTTTAATATTTAATGAATCAGCTGCTAATTGGCCAAAGATAAAAGCCTGGTTAACTGGGTTAAGCGTTTCAAATTAAAACATTTTAAGGACTGGAAGAAGGCAAGGAAAACAGAGACACTGTGGATGGTGAGCTTAGGAGAGCATAAGAAAAAGAGGGCGTTTGTGGGTCAAATCCCTCTGTCCTTGCAGATGTGCTGTTTGGCAGACAACAGTGGAGTTGCTCGCCCATAATCTGCTTTTCAGTTTCTGCCAGAGAGGAGAAAAAAATAAATAAACAGAAAACGGAATTTATGTGTTTGTTTGTGAGGTTGTGTGTTTGTTTGTGAGTGGATTTGTGATTGTGTGCTGGAGAGAAAGAGAAAGTGAGAGAGTGGAGGAAAGAAAGAAAGAAAAAGAAAGAGAGGAGATGCTCAGCCAGCTTTGGCCTACAGTATAAACACTTTGCTCCTCCAAACAGTAATTCCCAGTCTGAGCTTGTATTTTTCACTTGATTGCATGTGGGTGTGTGTCGTGGGACTCAGGTGTACGAGTTCCAATATTGCCTCTGTGCCTTCACTGTGTGTGTGTGTGTGTGTGTGTGTGTGTGTGTGCGCGTGCGTGTGTGTGTGTGACTCAGCAGCTGAGAGAGGGAGAAAAGAATCTCTGAAAGATTCAGATTCCAGGGGTAATCCAGTGGGCGAATCCCCGGCCCTGCCGACTCTCAGATGGACTCTAATAATTGCAAATGAATGGGTGCCAAGGCGTTGAAACACAATGCCAGCCAGCAAGGCCCTCTGAATGTTCTAACCCCCATGTCTGGATGGGCCGGTCAGAGTCAGGGTCCAAATGCAGGCTACAATGAATAGAACAGAAATTGGAAAATAGGTTTTAATATAGGGAAGACTGAAGGCTCATTTAAGATTTCTGTGGATAGCAGTGACGGACGACTGTAGGAAAAGGGGATGAAATGGGTCGTGCCACTTGACCCTGGTGTACGTGACGGGGGGATTATCTCAAACAGAGCGTCCACCCCTCAAATGGAGCGCACTACCATAAGTCAGGCAACAAAGCTGTCTGTGAGGGAATTACTCTCTCTCTCTCTCTTGCTCTCTCTCTCGCTCTCTCGCTCTCTCTCTCTCTCTCTCTCGCTCTCTCTCTCTTGCTCTCTCTCTCACTCTTTTTCTCTTCCTCACTCTCTGTCACCAGAAAGATAAATAGAACACCGAAAAGGGCCATTCACTTTTCCGTATATATCTTGATTGTTTCATTGTTACTGTAACGAGTGGTATCAACAACAATGGACATGAAAAACATAGCATGAGAGAAAGCCCAAGAGAGCATTGCTATCACACAAGCATTTTCTTCTATTGAAGTGATGTGTATAAATGAATATAAAACAGGACCCAGGTCCTGTGGTCTTCTTCTACCACAGAGACAGATGGAGGAATAGAGAGAGAGAAAAACAAAGGAAGAGTGTGCAGGACCATACGGCGAGAGCAGAAAAAAACAACAACATATAATTTAGAGGTTACAAGAAATCTACTTGTTGTATTGGGTTACTCCAAACACAGGCCTGCAGTTGCTTGCATGAAACGTACCATAAGGACAGTGTCTCTGTTTCTGTCCATTCCCATGTCATGCTAATACCCTGAACACAATGAAATCATCACCAGCATGTTCGTTCTCAGATTCAATTTTCTCTTTCAAAGGTGCTTCTCTGGCATGCCATCAAAGCTCTGGCATAACTTGAGAGCCGTGTGTTGTTGAGCACGGTGTAATTACAGTCTTAAGATTATACTGATGACGGTTTTCAGGTGGAGGTGGGGGTTTGTGGTCGGCGTTTGGGTGGGGGATTAGAGGTGGTGTTGTTCTCATGGGGACCCACGAAGAAGAGAGAGTCTACACCCACTGGCACAAGCTGGGTTTTGCTCTGTGCAAACATGTCAATAGGAGTGTGTTCTCAATCAGCAAGGCTGTAGTGCTTGTCTCTGGTCTCGCCATTATTGGGCCTCCAAGGTGCATATTTGAAGTATTTACCTACTGGGTGTAGACCTGCTAGGTATTACCTAGGATTAAAAACTCCAAGGTTAGGGGTTCTGTTGTAGCAGTAATGTGTTTTCAATTAAATATCGTAAATGATAAACAATTGGCCGGTAAAGACCTAAAGCATCCTTGCGATGCACACCCAATTCCACCCGTAAAATCAAATGATTCTGATTTTATTTTATTTTTATTTTTTTCGTCCAAACAAAATTGGAATGGCTCATATAAAAGCATGTAATTAAGTTGATAATTATTATGATATCACAGTCAGATGTTTAAATCATGATGGATACCACAATATAATAACTTTACGTTACAATTTGTAGTTTCAACGCTAGGTCTGTATTTGTAACATTACAAAATTACACTTTCATCAAATTTTTCAAGCTGGATCACAACACTAGAGTGAGTGAAAGAGTGAGTAATGTTACCAACAAAAATGATCCTTCAGAATCATAATTTTTCAGTTAAGCATACTGTACTTATGCTGTTGCCTTAATTTTGTTCTAGCACGCTATTTCCATATATATTCTATACAGCTAGAGTTCGCGAGCAAACAGTGGGTCTTTTGCTGCACGGCTGAGGCTCTCGAATGAAAAAGAACAAACCGAAATTTGAAAAACCCCCAAACCGAAAACATGCAATAAAGGGATAAGCTTTGCCCTAGTAGAAGACTGAGACCCCGTTTACACATATACGTTTTCTCTTAAAAACGCACACTTTTCCCTTCGTTTGCGCCTTTCATTTACACACAAACGGAGATGTTGCCTCTGAAAACGATTCTTTCTAAAAACTCCACAGAAGTGGAGATTTTGGAAAACTCCGTATTCACGTTTGCGTGTAAACTGCGAAAAACAGATAAAACTGAGTTTTAGGCAGTCTACACGCGGACTGCTGTCTGGTGGGAGAGCTTTGAAAATGAGGTGGTTGTCTCGGAGGAATGGCATGAGGCTTCTGATTGGCTTGTATGGCTTTCTCCTTCTTCCTACACTGCGGCCCATAGGCTGCACGGAATTATTTTGGAAAACGGAGGGAAGAAAATATTTGTTTATCAAAATACCCAGGTATGTGTAAACGTAGCCTGAAAATAACAATCAGTATTACTTAATTGAAATGACTTGACTTGACTGAAAAGGCTTGACTCCTTAACCAGAGCTTACACTCTTACATTTGCAGCTTGTTGCCACGTCAATGTTGAACAGTCAACAATGTTTCCTATCATTTTAGTCATCGAGAAAACTTGGGTGGACACGGTCAAATCACTGAATAATCAGCTGGAAGGAATCACACTTCAGCAAGCACAGCTTGTGAGCAAACACAAGTCGACTGAAATTGGACAGCTTCCATCCAGAGACTTCTGATAAACTATTGTTGTGTTAACCATTGTCGGTTTTCAAATACATGAGAGAAACTTGCACTTATGTTGAAATGATTAAAGACTCAATCAACTTCACATCGCCGAATAAGAGCCGGACTGCTAGGCCATCGGCAAGTCTATGGAGCACTCAAAGTTGCATTAATATTTGGCCTGCCTAAGGTTAAATTTTGCCAATTACACGTCAACTATTAATTAAATATCCAATGTTAGTATGTAGCTTAGCTGACCTCTTCCAAATATGCTAAAATACAAATATCAACTTTTGTAACGGCAAGATACAATATACAAAAAGGTTAGTGCTATTGCTAACTTAAGACCATTAAAACAGTCCTTATAAATTTCATCCAAAGACAGACTACCGTTTTACGTGCATGCGCACATTGTAGTTGAGACGCTTGTTTTTTGCCGACTCTGAAGATAAATGGCAAAGGTGTAATTTCTGCCAGCTTCTGGTCTTAACAGTGCTGCTCTCACACTTGCACTTCTGCTGGTGTGTTTCTCTCTGTCATTTCCTTTCTTCTGTTAATGGACTCAGTGAAGTCTCTCTTTTCTCCCCATTTCTATTTCTCTGTCACACTTTTCTCTTTTTCACTCGCTTTCTTCTCCTCCTCTCCTCACACTGCTGTGTTACTTTGATAAAGGTTAAGTGGCATGAAAAATGGTTGCTCCATACTCTAAGATAAGGGGTGTGGGTAATTGGTAAACATCAAATGTCAAATGACATACAATAGCAATGTCCACGGGAGAAAAGCAAACGCAACACAAAAGGCCCAGCTGATTGGGAAGGCCATGAAGTTATTTTAACAAACAGTTGGAAATGCAGAGTTTCAATCAGCGCTTTACGGAAGGGCTCATTATCTCTGTGTCTCAGGTCGGTACACACACACACGTGTGTGTGTGCTCTCTCTGTTTGTTTAAACCACTGTGTCCCTCTCCTCTCTCAAACCCTTATTTCAGTTATTGGTCTTTTGCTGTCTGTCAGTCTGCTCTGCCTCCATTCTGTCTTCTTGCTCTCGCTCTCTCGCGCTATCTTGCGCTCTCTCTCTCTCTCTCTCTCTCTCTCTCTCTCTCTCTC
>JAGFZM010001788.1:253214-270312 GCA_017657215.1 Limnothrissa miodon | reverse complement strand
CTCTCTCTCTCTATCTCTCTCTCTCATAATGTGCTCTTTTCCTTCCTCCATCTTCTTCTAAGCCACACACACACACACACACAAAACGTATGACATCTCAAGCTGTTTTATTGAGAAACTTTCAAAGGAATGTGAATCTCAGAATTCCCCAGTGCAGGGTAGTGTGTGAGAGTGAGTGGGAAGGGAACGTGGAACGAGGAGGAGTAGCAGGAATAGGATAGACCGCATGGGAATAGAGAGGTATATTTCCAGTACCTCCCTTTTTGTTTCTGTTTCTCTCTCTCTCTCTTTCTCTCTCTGTCTGTCCTTCCCTCCCTCTCCCTTTGCTTCCCTCCATCGAGTACTTTATCCTCAAAAACAAAGGCAACGGTATTTATAGCCCCCCTCCCTTTCATTTTTAATCATCTCTGTGATTTGGGCTTGATGAGTCTTTTCATGTGGGTGTATTTGAGGGCCAAGGCAGTGGTGGGGGGCCTCTCTCTCCCTCTCCCTCTCTCACTCTTTCACATACACACACATACATACACACACACACACACACACACGCACACAATTGTCCCCTTGTGGCCACCTACCCGAGGATCTTCAGTTAACATGATGGGCAGAAAGACATCCACACTCAGTGTCTCGACCCCCCCTCCCCTCCCCTCACCATAACCACACACACACACACACACACACAGTCCCTGTCACTGGGGGCCTGCGCCACTGCGCCGCATCCAGCCCTCTGATTTGTGCTTGTGCCGGTGAGCCACTCGAGCTCCGTTTTTAGTTTACCGACACAAGTGTGTCGGGACGTGGGCCATGCGATGAGTCATCCGCCAGGAATGCACCTTTTATCTCCGCGCCCCCCAAGCTCATTAAATAACGCCGATAACAAGCCGAAACGACACTCAGACAGCACTTAGGATAAAGGACTGCTCGTACTCGGTGCGTCTCTCAGGGGCCTCGGCGGGGGCCTCGGGGGCTCTCCTAACCCCGGGACTCGGAAGGGCCCTGGGACCGCCATCAAGAGAAAACAAACACTCCCTGTTCTTAAAAAAAAAAAAAAATTGGGGATGGCAATTAAAGGAATTAAGAAATGGAGACAGATGGGGATATCGTTTAGCCCACCACCACCTCCACCGTCACCATATCCAGACCCCCACCCCAGCCTGGTTTTCTGTGACACTGAGCTGAGTCTCAGCATTTGTTCACAGCGCACGTTTACGTGTCTAATTAAAAAAGGGAGAGGAGCACAGAAGTGTCTTCGACGACCACCCATGCCGAACACCGAGAAGGGCCTTCCTTGGGATTTGAATATGCAAATGCTGACTGGTAGCCGAGCATGGATTTGCTAAAAAGAGGGACTGCCGACACATCCCCTTTTCTCTCTCTCTCTCCTGTTTTGACAAGGCCAACATTATCCAAAGCTGTTGTGTGTGTGTGTGTGTGTGTGTGTGTGTGTGTGTGTGTGTGTCTTTGTTTCTGTGTGTGTGTGTGTGTATGTAGGTGACAACCTCCGCAATGTGACTGACAGTAAAGCTGGATTTCAGTCACCACAGATTTGGAGACTGAAATCGCTACTTGCTTAAAACAGTTTTAAGTACAAAAGTGGTTCCTTTGAAGATCCACTGTAGCCATGGTTCATTTGAGGTCTTGCTTGTGTTTGAATGCAGTCTGTAGGCCTGTACAGCATCCTTCATGATATTTGGCACCCTTGGAAAACTATACAGATAACTAGAAAGTGGATTAAAAAATATTATCTTCAGAATTTATGCTATATCTAAATTAAATGATAAAGTAAGATACTCAACTGGAGAAAGAACAATGCATCCAAACAGTATATATTTTCACAAAAACATATTTGCCATTAATGACATTGAATCTCTAGAAGTCTTAGCTCTTGCTGATAACAGGTGTTAGCCGTTTCTTTTTCTCAGAATCTATCCAGATTGTCCATATTTGGTCATTGTATAGTATACTCTGAGTATAAGCTATTTTCTTGTTTGAACCAAAGTTTTGGTTAAATAACCGTTCAGATGAGGTAAGTGTGAACGAATCGTATTATCTTGAAAGTGACAGGATTTTGTTTAAAATTATTTTTCATAATGCCATCTAATTTGATTTCTGAAGCCTAGGAATTAAACTCCTAAACATCATAGACCAAGGCTATTCAATTAATTTCATTTGGGCCACATTTAAAAACCAAGACTAAGTTAGGCCGCACATTTTCAGCGGTCATTAACAAATGGTAATGACACTTTTCAAATCGGCACAAACTCTAATTTTTACCCTAACATTGAATACTCAAAAAAATTGAGAATGCATGCAATTTATATGCATTATATTACTCTATAATGAGTTGCGGTGGAGGGGGAGGCAAAGTAACTAGCCAACTAGGTTCTGTGTCTGATATTCTGTAAAAGACCTACGTTTTTTTTTTACTTATAAATGTGGCCCGCGGGCCGCCAATTATATAGGCCATTGTTACAAATTATAACTACAAATATCATTACTGCCGTTTTTCATGAAGTATTGATTGTTTTTTGACTTAAAGAAGTTGACAAGTGTCCTTGAATGTATTTAAAATTTGTATTACATTAACTTTCCCATGTTGACCAATTAAATTATGAAAATAATGAAATTTCTATTATGAAACTGTCATAAATTCAGAAAAGATTAATGTTTTTTATTCCGCTTTATAGTGTTCTGTATCTTAAGAGTTTAGATGAAAAACCCTCTGATTTTCAGAAATATGCAAAATTAAGTTGTTTTAATAATTATTAGTAATCGTTATATAACTGCAATAAAAAGGTAAAAAGGTATCAAGCCAAAACTTTATATAGCAATAATAAAGTTTAGCAAAATTATAAAAAAAATATATATTTCTGTTTCATTGCAAATTGACTTAGAGGGTTTTGCGCCTGAACTCTCTCAATATGTATATATTATTTTCCGACAAACATTCCATAAGTGTGTGTCATATTTCAAATCTTTCACAATCATACTTATTTCATAAATATTTAAAGCTACCAGGCTTTATCCAGGACTTTTTCTCTATGCCGTTTACATATTTTCCAGGTCAAGCACATGTGGTCATCATCCATCTCTAAACAGTATTTAATGTGTTCGCTACGGAGGTATCTGCCACATGACCCTATGCCTGTGCCAAACTTTAGTTAATGTTCTCTCTCACTAATGCAGAAAGGGTGTAAACGCCGCTAAAACTCATGAACACACAGGTTCCATCTGCGTATGTATTTTTTATGAATTTCAAGTATGGTTTTTACTTTATTTGATTCTGATGTAAATTTTTATGTACCATAAATCCACAATTTTACAAGTTAAGTATTTTAATTTGGTATAATTAATTAATAATCAACAATGTGTGCCTGACCTAAATTATAGGCCTAGATTTTTACCTTATCACCATGTAACCAATTCGTCCATATTATCTCTTAACTGCAAAGGATTTGTTTCTTTTAAAGGTCTTTTTGAAGTTAATTGAGACCTTGACCTGAACCCTACCTGAACTGTACCTTATCTCTGTCTTGCCGACATGTCCATATTATTTCCTAATTGTAAAGGATCCGTAAGTGTTTTCATTATGATTATATGTTGTAGGTTGGGCAGTTGGGGTTATTGTGCTTGGGCGATATTAGTTTTCAGTGGTACAGCTCACCTCAGGGTCAGCTCAAGTTCAGAATCTCTCTCTGGATTAAGAGAGTCTTGTGCACACATACACACACACATGCACGTGCACACACACACACACACACACACACACACACACACACTTTGAAACCTTTTCTCTGCTTGTTCAGTGTTTTTGCCTTGTCGTCAGGTTGACATACATTGCTGATATGAGCTTATTCCCACTGTCGCTGTTCCCCAGTGAGTTTTGTAATTAAGTAGGCATCCAGGCTCTCTAGCACTGTGAACTCAGAAATTACACTCAGAAATTCCATTCAGTCTAAACCATCAGGAGACCAATACCTGACAAGGAAGAGTGCAGACACTGCAGTGGTCTGAAGGTAACAAAGACAAACTTGTCTGACAGTACATTCTAATATATATATATATATGAAGAGTTCAGATGCAAAAGCCTCTAAAAGCCATTTCAATTAATTTACAGAAATATATTTTTTAAATTTTGACGAACTATCTATTCAGTCCAAATCCAATCTGATTTGTTTTTACATAATAAAAAGAATTGAATAAAGAATAAAAATAAATTTAGTTTTATACTGATTACTTATAAAATATTATTAAAAATATTTCTGAAAATGGATTTAGAGGCTTTTGCATCTGAACCCTTCATTCATATATATATATAAAACATAAATATAAATAATTGTACTTGTGTGCAGCATATTTTAACTTTGCTTTAAAATAAGTAGAAAGTCCACTGTACTTCATACAGTTGTCATATTATATTTTGTGGAAAATAAATTAAATATCATTTCACGATGGTTAGGTCCTTATGTTAAGCCTTGATTCCGCACAAACTTTTTACAGTGAAATATTTTCAATACCTTGGTTCTTACAAATGTGTGTAAAAAATAAACAGGAAGCACGCTATAAAATAACACAAAATGCATGAAATATCACAACTACAAAGCCATCTCTTTCCGTTTATCTCCGTTCAAAGCCCAATCTTCCTTCCTCTTCGTCTACATAAGAGAGATGTCGCAGACCTTGTGTGTATCTGATGGCATGTGTGGAACATGGTATTTAAAACACATACAGGCTGAGGCCTGACCTGGGAGACCTGCGTTGTTCACACCCGTAATGTGATTGTCACGCTGCTCTGGCCAGCTAAAGCACTGCCAGAATAATCTGAGGCTCAGGTCATGTTTGATTAACAAGAAAGGCCTGCCGACTATACGTCTCCATACCTTTGGTCTTGTCGAAAGCCCTCTTCTTTCATGCGACCAAATCAAAATCCGTGTTTTGGGTATAGTTTCCACACAATGCGTAATTTGTTGACGCTCTACTTCTGTCACTTCGGTCGCTATTATTTGTGTGTGAGGGAATCCGTGAATAGGGGTATGTTTTCAAGAGAGTTCACATACCGCTTTTTTTTTTCTTCCTTCTCCCTTTTTATGCGGTCTCTCTTTTGTGAAACAGCATCCGGCAAGCGGGCCAATCTCTCTCTAATCAGTCATGTGAATTGCACGCATTTTGATCACAGTACCCAGCCTTCACATTCTCCCCTTTGCACAATAGTTCCCCAGTCTGTAATCTTTGTTAGGGTAATGGAGCAATTTTAAGGGTTAATTCAGCATGTGGAAGACAGACTGACTAACATTGTACCTACGCTTGTATCTAACATTGCAGCACAAGCAAATGCGTACAGTACAGAAATCAGAAATCATCACTAAAAAGAAAAAATGACAGAAAATACATTTGTGCATTTGTACTTCATTTCACAGCAATTCTCAATATCACAAAAATCAAGTAAGAATAATTGTCTTGATGTAGTGCATCGGATCAAATTATATTACCAGTTATCTGTTATCTGTTATTCTCTAAGTCTGTAATGCGCACTGCAGTAAGCAGTAAGATCCTGTAATGAGGATAGTGTTTTTGTTAAAGCCTTCTCGTACACTCCCTCAGCCTGGATTCTCAGCCATCTGTTCAACAGTGATCTGGAATATGGCTGCAGTCCTCTCATTACAGGGGCTGCACTCACAATATCTCTTTGTGCCACTCTCATCATTGACAAAGTCCTCGGACGACCGAAATCTACCGCTGAAAAACCTCCCGGCGATCCCGGTGATCTGTCTTAGTTACAGTGCGCCGGGGGCACCAAGATTAAACTGGGCAAGGGCACAAACTACGCAAGTGTGTTTTCTCAACTTCCAAGGTGAGCGGCCCTCTCTGACATGTGACAATACTGGCCTATTCACCGAACCGGGCTGTCGTAACACACGCTAGAAAAGCAAGCGGGAGTCTGGAATTGTTCACGTCTTTGTGCAGAGGAAGGACAGACGTGGAAGGAGTACAAGTAACGGAGGAAGAGGCAGCGTTTTTGCTGTGATGCTCCGTAAGCTTGATGCACCCAGAGCAGTGCTTCACACAGATGCTTTGAATATGTGTGTGTGTGTGTGTGTGTGTGTGTGCACGTATTGATGGCACTGCACTCATCTCCCAGCCATTGTCAGTCATGCAGAGCCCATTAGAAAAAAAGACCTCAGTATAGCTTTAGGGACCATGAAAGACAGCGAGTGAATGTGAATAGCAAACGCACAAACACACTCACACACAGCACAAGCAGTGTTACAGAGACAACAGCAGATCCAGAGTGAGTTTACCTGTAGTGGGTCTATAAGACCATTAACCTAATTTTTATTGAGCAAAAGTGTCCAAGACGAGCCTTTGTGTATAATAAAGTTGTCCGTTATTGTCCTTGTGACGGCTCATTTGATTGAGCCGCACTAGTTGTGTATATATTCATCCGCTACGAGCATGGTTCATGTATTGTACGTCTGGAATTTTTCAAAGGTTTCTGGGTTGTCTTTTTGTGGTTTAAGCCCTAATGGAAAATGGCAGTGTCAAAAAGGCCAGGGTTGTTCCCTGAACTCAATGTTGTGTGTATTCAGCGACGGCCATGATATTTTTTTTCTCGCTTAGAAATGAAATATCAAGCCTCCTCAGTATGAGTACTTTAGGTTAAGACCGTTGTTGCCTATGTATTTCATTGTACGGAACCTATACCACATATACAATACAATACAATACAATACAATACAAAATGCATAGTTTGATAGCCTCGGCCTGGCCAACCCTCCTCTGCTCTGAGCTTATCAGCACACACATACGCAGCCCAGTTCTGTGTGCGTGGCAGCACGGTGTGTTTTTGGCATAACATGTCATGCTCTCTTCATTATGGCTGAGCGAGATAAAAGCCTTCAGGCCGCAAAGGGCCGTGACCTGTGGCTCTGCGTTTATTAAATCTGGGGAAGAGGCACTAAATAAGCAGAGTGAGATCCTCACCGCGATTATATACATGGCCCCAACAGGCCCCGTCTCCCGCTCCTGGTCTGAGCACGCTGCATTACGTCTGTTTAGTTGGTGGTGGAAAGCAGACAGGATCGCATCCAACAGTAGAGGCTACGTGGCCACTCACTAGCCCTGGTCATGTCAAAGCTCGGTCGTTGTGTTCATATTCGTGGTGTTCATATCTTGGTTTATGCAGTTTGGGCTCTTTACCGCATGTTAGAGTAATGTTTGTCTTTGGGCTCTCTGTCTTTTGTATTTGAATTAGCATTAACACATAGGCCATCAATTAACACTTAGGCCGTAGGTTTGAAATATGGCATGAGAATTTTATTTTCTGTTTTGCGAAGTAAAGGAAGACTTATCCATATTTGGTCTCTCAGTCCTATTTATGCAAAGGAATATGTACAAGGTTAGTGCATGATGGTTTATGCAGTTTGGGCTCTTTATGTTAGACTAATGTCTGTCTTTGATCTCTTTGGCTCTCTTTCTTATTTACAGTATTTGAATTAACATTAACACATAGGTCATCAATTAACACATAGTCTGTAGGTTTAAAATCTGGCACAAGAATTTTATTTTCTAATTTGCGAAGTAAAGGAAGACTTATTTGTCTCTCTGACATATTTATGTAAAAGAACGAGGCGCAAGGTAGACCTTTGCACACATTTGTTGTTTTTGCACAGCAATAGAAGACTTCACCATGCTTTGGAGTATTATCTGTCTTAGGTCTCTCTGTCTCTTTGTCTGTCTGGTTCGCGAAGCAATGGAAGAGAATGGAAGAAAATGGAGTATTTGCTTTTCGCTACTGTTTTGAACTCAGGTAGACTGCTGCTCCGGCGCTAAGCGTGCTACTTACAGAATCGCTAATGAAAGTGTTCTGTGGAGTGCAACAGAGGTCTTCCACAACCAGCCTGACGGAATAACGTGACTGTTTTGCCTTGCCAGTGCCAATTTGTTCAGGAGGCACTCAGCTTGATCAAGACTGCCAGAAATTTGGGAGGAAAATCCCTAGTTGGACTCTACACTTCCCTGGCTTCCGTAAAAGAGGAATGTGTCATTCCCTTTCACTTTTGATAAAAAGTGCCTGCCCAGTGACTAAATATAATAGAAAACCCTGTGTGTGTGTGTGTGTGTGTGTGTGTGTGTGTGTGTTTCTGAATGAATGGCTGAGGACACCCGTTTGGACCCCCTGTTGTCTGGATGGGCTTGAGTGGTTCTGGTGACTGTAGGCTTCAGCAGTCACTGGGCTCTGTAGTAGTGGTCCCCGCCACCACCATCACTGCACTGGAAAAAGGATCCAACCCCCCCCGCCCCTTGAAGAGGGGATTACCAGAGCAAATGGGGAGAAACCAATGTGCAGACATGGTGACGCATTATAAATATCACCCTCCCACTGTACATACATACACCTGCACACACGTACATTAGATATACTAATATAGACACACACACACACACATCTATAAATACACTTATATTGTACATGCATTCAAACTCATACACACACATACACACATGTCTACAGGTACACTCATGTAGATGCAAACACGTGTCTATGGATACACTATTATATGCCTATGTGCACGCACACACACACACACACACCTCAATACTGTAGATACACTCATATATGCATACGCCGATGCACACACACTAAACACATGAATACACACTTACATTTAAATCCAGACACATTTTGTTCTTTCTTTTAGGGAAAGTCACAGAGTATGGGAAGGCACTTTTGTACTTGGAACACAAATAGCAGTGCGTACTCATAGAGCTCAGGTCGAGGAGCCCAAAGGCCTGTCTATGTGAAGTCTCCTTTAATGGCTGGCCATAGACAGTGCCATGGGGGGAGTGTACTTCCTTAGCCACTGTGCCTGTGTGTGTGTGTGTGTGTGTGTGTGTGTGTGTGGTTCAAAGAAGTGCTCCGCAGGGTCTTAACGGCCATCTAGAGGTTTAGCGGATCTCATCCTCATCACTCTCATTCACTCTCACTCTCACTCTCATCCACCCCCCATCTTCTTTGTTGTGTTGTTGTTGTTGTTGTTATTAGTGTTCCTTCCTCACATATTCACGCTTCGTAATTCTCTAGCTGCAAGCTGTGTCTGCATGCGGCTTCATACATCTGCATGCTAATAACGCATTCATGATGCGAGGTGGCAGTCCCCCATGCATAACGCATGAGAACTATACATTACATGCTCCACTCAGCGGAGTGGAAACCAGAGAAATAAAGCCTCAAAACCAGGAAGCTGCACTGTAGTTTCACTGAGCTGGAAAAGCACAGATAACACCTTGATGTCTGGAGATCTGTGTGTGTGTGTGTGTGTGTGTGTGTGTGTGTGTGTGTGTGTGTTTGCCTGTGTGCCTTTGTGTGTCAGGCAGACCCTTGACTCTTTAGGTGTATGACTCAACTCTAACAGCAGGCAGAAGTGTGTGTAAGTGTGTGTGTCACACTGAGGTGTTTTAAGAGGTGTATTACGGCGAGCTTCCATGGTGCGTTGTGGTCTTGCCAGGAGTCTGCAGAGTGTCAGGGTTAAACATGGAGGCACAGAGTAGGGAAAGCAAAGAGCAACTACCTGTGGAGGCTTTTATGTTCGCTCATTCACGCACGCACACACACACACACACACACACACACACACACAAACAGAGAGAGGATGGGATTCTCAGGAGATGCACAAAGACACAACCATACTAGTGTAGTGATCCTGAGAGATATGTTGGTTGAACATGAAGTCAGAGGTGGATGAGAGGAGTGCAGGTACACACACACACACACACACACACACACACACACACTCACACATGATGATCTTCAGGGTGTCTGGGTGCCGGCGCAGGCTGAGTGAGTTGTCATGTCAGGGATCTCGGAGCAGACCTGCTTCAGGGAGGGAGGAGAGAGGGAGGAGGAACAGGTGTCTGGGAAGACACGCACAGATAGAGAGAAAAGGAAGCTGAAAGAAATAGGTAATGGAGTCAGTGTGTGTGTGTGTGTGCCTGTGTGCACGTGCTTAAAAAAATGAAATTCAAGCTGGTCAGATTCAGCTGCCTTGAAAGCATATTTATTCAGGTCTCAGGTGAGTGTTTTGTCAAAGAGTTGGGTATGGACATATGTGTACATTAACGAGTGATACACTACATACAGTACTGTACATATGTAGGTACAGATTTAAGTCTCAGGCACTGAAACATGATGGTATATATGTGTACATTGAATAGGCACGCACTGACATTATGGTGCTTATTGTATGTACATTCAAGTGTGACAGTTAGCATAACTGTTAGCATACAGTTAGCTTGTTTCTCGCCACGACTTGCTTGCATCTGCTTTTAGGTAGTTTGCCAAGTCACCATAGTCATTGGAAATTGCATGGAAATGTCAGAGAATATGAAGATGGAAAGATGGAAGAAATCATGGAATTGAATAGATGTTTTTGAAAGCTGTCATTAGTTTCGTCATGAAAGGGATAGAAGTAATCACTGACTGCATATATAATTAATGCACAATCAAGAAGAATTCAAAGAAACACTTTACAAATTACTGAGTACTGAGAGGGTAGTGTTTTTTCAAATTTGTTAATATACCAAGTAGGCCCTTTGTAATAAAACTATACTTTAATGTTATTTCTTGATAATAAACCACTATTTGTTGGGTTAATAACACAAGTCAATAACAATAAAAAACAATAATGAATAACTTTTTTATGGCAAGATTTGTAAGACAAATGTAATAATGACTTGGAGAGATCCAGTATGTTTTTCCACTATTTTCACATTTGGGTCAGGGCCTTTGAATGTGCATTATTCACAAAATATGCGCACTATGGCCTTCACTAACCCTTGCAGAGTGTGCAAAATCATCAATTATATTTATATTTACATGTAGTTTTAAAAAGTGAAACCGGAGATCTATCACAGCTATTTTTACAAGCCTCCCTTTACCAGCTCATCTTGTTCTGTCCTACCTGCATACAACAGATAATGACCAGAACAAAATTGAGAACATAAAACAAAGATGGTTAAATGGCTGTTATACCGACTCAAATGCTGTAGAAGATTAAGGATAAAAAAGTTTTTAGGCTAGAGTTATATTTCTGTTTTAAGCCGCTTGTTTTTAGGCCTAAGATTTAAATAAAGTTAGCTGCTTTATCTCACCATAATCTTGTGAACAATAGATAGATTTGCTTGTGAACAATAGATAGATTTGCTTTCATCCATTAATTTTAATCAAATCACTAATTGAATAAAAAGAAATCATAATAATAAAGCAATTCTTTGTGATCCTGTTGTTATTGGTCACCACAACAAATAGTGTGTTATTGTTTAAAAAAATAACTACCGGTAATATAAATAAATATACATATAAATAAATATAAATGTATTTATAAATAAAACAAAGATTTGTCAGCAATTGTTACTATTACTAAGAGTAATAGTAGTATTCAGTTAACATGAGTTGTGAGTTACTGAATTTTCCAGCAGGCACAGAAAAACAAAAAGTGCGGGTAAATTTCCTAGCTACAACCTGTGGTATTGAGAACAAGTGTTGGTTTACTTGCAAGCTGTGAAAAAAACATGTTTTTTTTCTCCTTCGAGATCAAGTGGGAACTGGGTGTGTGTCAGGTGTTCAATTAGTCATGTGATATTTCCTCTGTACTCTAGTCATGCGATATGAAGCAAGATTTCAATTACCTCACATATGCCATGAACAGCATAACCTGACATGTCATTCTTATCTCTCATTCACCTCTCGCTCTTTCAGAGTGACACTCTCCAGATGTCTCCGTCTCTATGCCTCATATTGTTTCTATTTCTCTGCAGTCTCGTTTATTTGTAAGCTTTTCTGTTTCTCAAGATACATCTCATGTCTTGTCTGTCTGTCTGTCTGTCTGTCTGTCTGCCTGCCTGTCTACCATCCTGTCTGTTTCTCCTAGAGTAAACTTTTTCTCTCTCCATGTCTCTCCTCTGTCCCTCTTGTGTTTTCTGGCCATTTAATGGTGTCTTGACTTGTCGACATGCTCCTCATCGCTGGGTTATTCCCCAGCTCCCTGTGTGCGCCCAAACTTTCCCGCTGCTCTCCTTATCTCTGTTAAGGGTAATTTCTGTGCCAGATTCTCAGCCACCTCTCCCAGTAAATGGTCCCACGCTAAGGCAGGGGATGAATTGGATAGAAATGTCAGCCTGTAAATTTCTGTTAAGCACGCCGAGTTGAATGGAGTTGGAAATGCCACACTGTTCCTTTTTCGGAGGACAACCAAGCGTCACAGAGTCCAACCCAGGAACACTATATAGATTCCTGTTGGTCAGGCTTAGGCTTGCTGGCGAGGTGTGTCCTTTCTAAGCTAAATAAACTGAAATAAGCCGAAGTGGGGACAATTGAACTGTGATCTCGCGCTTTTGAACTTAATGCTGGTGTTCCAGGGAGAGTGGAATTTGGACAATGAGTCATTTTGTTTTGTTTTTATTTTCCCTCACACCCTGTGTGGAGTGTTTCAATTTTGTATTTACATAGTTAGCTAGTTTGTTGTTTGTTGTTTGTTTGCTGTTTTCTCTCTAATTGATTGAATGGTAATTGATTTTTTTTTTGTTTGTTTCCGTGGCTTTAATTGCATTCTTGTGAGCGTGTGCTGTGAGTCACTGTGGATGAGGGCCTCCTCTTAATGATCAAATAATGTGCCAAGCCTCAAGGGTTCTCCATTGCCCTCAGTAAACTCCTCCACACCCACACACTCATCCATTGCTCTCTCTCTGTTTCACACACACACACACACACATATAATTCGTAGTTTTTTTTTTTTTTTTTTTCAGTCACACTCTCACTCAGAGTTTCTCACAGACTTTCTCACTATATATCTCTCTCTTTCTCTTATGCTCTGTCTCTCTCTCTTTCTCTTATTCTCTCCCTCTCTCTCCGACACACACACACGTACTCTCACACTCATTCTGCACGGCCGACCGGCACCAAGGGGAGTGCATGTGTCTCCAAAAAAAGCATCTTGATGAATAAAAGAACAGCTTCAAAGTCAACCCCAGCAGGCTGTCTGTCCAACCCAAGAGTGGGGTAAATACCACTCTGACAGTCCAGGTTTCTATGGAAACAATCATTACCTAACGCCTCCCACTCCCCCCCACCCCCCCCCTTTTCTCTTCCACTCAATCTCAATCTATCTACCTATGCCTCTCTCTTTCTTGCTCTATCCCTTGCTCTCTTTCTTTCTCTCTTTCCACCTCTGTCCATCTACAGGTTTGGAGATGAGAGGGGCTACGTGCTCTACCCTCAGATCGGCGACCGGCTGGACCTCATCTGCCCGGCGTCCAACCCGCCGGGCCCGCGGGCCACGTCCGAGTACGAGTACTACAAGTTGTACCTGGTGGCCACGCGCGAGCAGGCTGACCGCTGCGAGGTGATGGGCCCGCCCAACCTGCTGCTCACCTGCGACAAGCCCGACAAGGACATGCGCTTCACCATCAAGTTCCAGGAGTTCTCCCCCAACCTGTGGGGACACGAGTTCAGGAGCATGCAGGACTACTACATCATCTGTAAGTACAGCCGGGAGGGGAGAGGAGGGATAGGGGTGTGGATGGACGAGCAGGCCAGATGTAGAGAGGAAGGAATAGGATAGGGAAACAGAAGCTCTGGAACATTCTACAAAGTAGACACTTGGATTGGGGGTTGTGAGGAGGGTTTATTGTTTGTTATTGTGTGATTGTGGGTTGAATGTTGATGGTTTGTGTGCATTTCTTAATGTAAATCAGAAAGTCGACTGCAGGTGAATTGTTGGATTGGCATTTAAATGGCAGCTACATAGTGTGGTCATAGTGCTGCCTTGCATATTATTGCACTGAAAGCCGTGTCCGTCGTGTGAATGACATTTACCAGAGCACGAGTAATATCCTGTCTGACCCAGGAAGTCAATAGAATCAGGGGAAGATCATTGCATGCCTGATGTGTTTGAATCAAAACTCTAGAGGTGTTGTCTAGGGCTGGGCGATATGGACTAAAATGTATATCTCGATATATTTCTCTCATATATCGATATACGATATATACCTCGATATCTTTCCAGCAAAAAAAAAAATTATAATAAATAAAATAAAGTGTCTAAAAAATAAATAATGAAAATAATATAAAGAGCTTTTTTTCAAAATAACAAGTTCTCAACTAAACTGTGCAACAGTAATAACAAACATGTGGGCCTTCTTTCCATTTGTATATTTTGTGCAAAGAAAACGAATGAGTTAAGAGTCTTCGCCGTAATGTGACACAAATGTAGGACTCACAGGTTCTGCTAACTTTACTCCACTCGTCTGTTGTCATTGCGTCACAGAGTTCAAATGCCAATCGCGCTCTCTCATCATAGTCGCGGCAAAAGTAACAACACAAATCCGCGTTCCACTACGGCAATTGATGCCATGTCCACCGTGATAAGGCAATTGATTTTAACGTTATGCTCCACCGCCGCTTTTTCTGTCATAGAGTTAGGGAACATTGCATGCTAAAGAGTTCTTAAGTTTTGCTCAGTTCCCACTGGTTTTGTGGCGGTCTGTCTTCGGAGTTTGTAACACTCTTCATATACTTGCCGGTGGCCTCCATTTCAAAATGACCGAACCGTTGTTTCGCTTTTTTGGCCACAATAACCTTTCCGCGGCATTCTCCATCTGTATAACTCATGCATTCTATGGAAGTCGCCATTGTTGTTTACTCGGTCTACATGAGTAGGGGAAGGGAGGAGCTAACTCAAAGCAAGGAGCACTGAGCTATCAGTGGCAAGGAAGCTGGTGCACAGACGTCGCATAGCAGAAAAAAGCGGAATACTTGTCTCTGGATTAAAAAACAAGTCATAACCGATATATACGATATGTCAAAAATTATATCGTGGTTTGAAATTATATCGATATTGATTAAATATCGATATACCGCCCAGCCCTAGTGTTGTCTCATGTGTACAAGCCTACATGCATACATATGTGTGTTCAGTCTCTAGGTTCATATTTCCCAGTGATGGGCCTAACGCTCTTGATCCTTGAGGATTGTGTCTCCACAACCTCTGTTGTCGGTTCGATGAAACAACCAGATAGCGCTTGGGGACGATCGCACGGAGCGCGCGCACGTGTTTTTGGAGTGTTTTTCCCGCAGGGAAATCACTTTTAATTAACCTATCTTGGCATTTGATAATTTACACAATATGCCCGTAATTAGTTGGTATGCAGAGAGAGGGATGGAGGGAAGGAGAGAGAGAGAAACAGGGGGAAGGAGGGTATGGTTCTGTAGAGCGTTTTTGCATAAAAATGTAAGGGTGGGTTGAGGCACTAAGGCTTAATTGCTGGTAATGGGCTCAAGGGCGAATGCAGAGCAATGAGCTGATTGGAGCAGGGCAGCTAGCCGGCCTCGACTCGGCTAAGGTGCCACTGGAGTCAGGGTTCTCCGCAGGTGTGCTGGTGTGTGTGTGTGTGTGTCTGTGTGTGTGAGAGAGAGAGAGAGATTGAGATTGTGTGTGTGTGTGTGTGTGTGAGAGAGAGAGGGCTTATAATTATATGTGTGTATAATAGTAAGGTCTGGTGTTATTACAGTATATAATTGACTGTGTTGATCATAAGGACTGATATTAGCACTGAAATATTACATTTGAGATGTTGGGATAATAGATTCATAGATTAATTTAGACCGATTAATTGATTATAATAGTCAGATAAATCTATCAATGGATTGTTGCAGCATTTGTAAACATATTTCAGCACGTCAGCAAAATTTTTTTTTTTTGTTTGGCCTGGTGTGTGTGTGTGTGTTTGTGTGTACATGTGTGCGCACGCTTGTGAGTAAGTGTTTGGGTTTGAGGCTTGGCTCGAGGATCTGTTGGTCTTGTTGTGACATTACAGTGTGCATCAGAAGCTGTACAGCAATTGCTTTCCCTCTTGGGTGTGTGTCTGTGTGTGTGTGGTGTGCGTGTTTGTGTGTGCGGGTGTTTGATGGCTCAGCATGCAGACAATCCCTAGAGGGTCGCCTAAACCAGAGCCCCCCAGCGGAGTGCCTTGTCGCTCCCATCGTCAAACAAAGCACACCGATCACATCAAGCCAAACACACAAACACTTAATTATTTACCAGGAGAAAATGGATGCTTCCTTTTTTGCTTGTTGGGACTGGCTGTGTGTTTGCATTTGTCTGTGTGTGTGTGTGTATGTGTGTGTGTGTGTGTGTGTGTGTGTGCTCGCACCCAATGAACTGGGTAGTGTTCTTGGCAAGGAAATAGCCATAGTGTTAGTATCTTAAGAGAGAAAAAGAGTGTGTGTGTGTGTGTGTGTGTGTGTGTGTGTGTGTGTGTGTATGAGTTTGTGTTTTAAGCGTGGAAATATTTGGTTGTTTTAGCGTACAGTGTTTCTTTTTTGTGAGTGTCTTAGTGAATCATTGTGTGGTGTAAAGTGTCTTTAATTATTTAAAAGTGTGCACTGGTTTATTCATCAAGGTTAAGTTGAAATAACTCACTAAATCAACCGTGTTGTTTGCCCCTGAAGGGGTGGGTGGGTGGGTGCGCGTGGATGTGTATCAGTTTGTGTATGTGTGTGTCTGAGTGCATGTGAGTGCGTGGATATGTGTGTGTGTGTGTGTGTGTGTGTGTGTGTGTGTGTGTGTGTGTGTGCGCGCGCGGGGCAAAGAATAGAGTGAATGTGAGTGAGAGCACTGACACAGAGCATGCCTGTCTCTCCAGCTTTGTCTCATGTCTTTAGATCGACTTGCAAATTTTGAAAAGGGAGAGAAAAACAGGGCGAATGAGGTGAACACACCTCGAGACACCAGGACCCCTCATTGCTGATGGGCCTGTGTGTGTGTGTGTGTGTGTGTGTGTGTGTGTATGCGCGCGCATGTGTATGGCAAGATTGCTGTGTAGTGACTGTGAGTAATATAAAGTGACATGTCGCCTACCCAATCTAGGTCAGCAATCAGAACTGCACTGCATTACAGTGAACTGTGTGTGTGTGTGTGTGTGTGTGTGTGTGTGTGTGTCCGCCCGACTGTGCATCCATGTTTATGAGTTTGTGTCAGCTCTGCAGGTCCTGCATGTGCCTGTCCTGTGACATGTGGCTTTTTGTGTGTGTGTGTGTGTGTGT